>DWGJ01000155.1:0-41971 GCA_018246895.1 Aspitha aspitha aspitha | reverse complement strand
CTATCAGCTAGATGGCGCTGTGATAATACTTCTATTTTTACTACTACACGATAGATGGCGTCATAAGAGCGTCAAGACTGGTTCCAATACACATTTCAATTTACAAATAAAATTATCTCGAAAATAAAAGACCTCATTAAAGAAAGATTCACTTTATCCTAATTTGTAATATAAACAACAAAAATAAGAAATAACAAAATAAACTTATGGGGATATTACACGCACGATAGCCACAAAGTCACTAAAAGATAAAAAATACCTTGGTGATGATGTCTATCAATTTGTTTCCGATTATACAACGTGAAATTGGTCAACAAATAAAATATAAATTAGTAACTACCACACCCATTCAACAATTTATATGTACCATACAGTGGCTTAGTACATAGATACCGCGTTCACAATTGACCGGTTTTATTGTCTACGTAACAAACGGCCATCTATAGAAGTATACACGAAACATTATACAAATCGTTATTGGTGCGATTGTGTTCATTGACTTTTAAGTTGGTGAATCAGATGAAACTGCTGGGCTAAGGGCTTCCGACCATACACGACGCTTTAAATTGATTAAACTGTCCACAATAATTAAAGTCTATTGGTAATGACGCACTGTACGTAGAACACAAAATAAAACCTGAAACAGAATCTTGCTTAAAATGTCAAATAAAATCATAATAATTTCAAAAATTAAGTAGGGTTTGGATCAATGAATAAATTTTTGTCTCATATTTTTCAATTTGTCTAATATGTACATATATTGTGGCAAAAAAACAGGAAATTTATTAAACAAGAAAACAGAGAAGAACAAAACCGTTTACATTAAGCTTCTGACAGAACAACCAACCTGCTCAGCGTCTCGTGGGTTTACTGTAAGCTAATTAAAGGGGACGTCCTCGACATGTACTTAGTATTAGTGCGGTTCAATCTGCCCTCCGAACGAGATCCATGCGGGCACCGCGAGCCAGATACACAGATACACATAGTACAACAAAGTATCAGTCATGTCCATTGTTCTCAGTTAGGACAGGTGTCTAATGTACATACCGAAGCACAATTGAATCAATGCAGTATTTGTATGCACGGCGAATATGTTGATGATATCGCCGTTTTGGTGACGGCCCATGCGTCCGGTCCGCCTCGAGCGCAGGACATGCGGCGTCCTTCCTCACCCATCCGGTGCGAGGTTCATATCAGACGGTGAGGCCGACGGTACCGTTACAGTATTTGCACATCGTGACTACGGTTTTTTGAGAACGGAGAGTTGCTTTCAACACTTCTGGCTCATTGAACTGTCTAATCGTTTCAGCAATTTCGGTCCATCGATCCGTGTTCGAGTGAAGTCTGGGTGCGTTGACCTCGGCAGTGAGTTGATTAGCGCGGATAATAATAATAATAAACCGTAACAATGTCTCCTAACATTTACAATAACCTGTTATTGTCTTACATACGAGTATACCGGTTATTCTTCTTCTTCTATGAAACTCGTAAACTATTATATTTTATGCTACGTATTTAATGTTGAAATAAATAAGTAGTATTGATTATTCACAATCGACCAGTTACCGCTTTAGGCACATTTTGTATGATTACTATTCAATCCCTAATACCTATTTCTTTATTGAAATATTACATACATAGTCTGTTGAGTACACTTCGACAACATTAAATATAGAGTTAGTATCAGCTTTTCATAACAAAAGTACTGTTTTCAGTGTTAGGTAAACGACCTTTCTCAAAAATAAAACACATTACATAATTTTATATACATGTAGACGCATAATTTCAATTGCCGTAGACCTTAATATATATTGGCATCTGCAGTGTAAGTATAAATATAAATACACTTCTAAATTAATGTTATTCATATAAATTAAGTAACACGTCAGATATGTTATTATAATGATATACATGTATTACACGTTATTATGCAAAGACCTGCAGCGGTTGGCGATTATATAAATGTAATTGAATTCATTTATAACAAAAACAATATTCAAATCCACAGAAAATTGTGTTTTCGCTGAAGTGGAATTCGCTGGAGTCGCGAATGTTACTAAAAGTCCTACTCTTGCAGTCCTGGTCCAAATGCATAAAAACCAACTAACAGTCCTATTAGCTTTCGTTTACTATAACTAATTCACAGAAGTCCTATTCCTACAGTCCTACTAAACATTCGATACAAATATCCCCGGCTGGCGGCGATCACTGTCGCCTGCTCGTTTGGTGCTCTCTTCAGATAAACAACTAAAGCTTTTAATATCTCTGACTTTCCTTTTCTCATATTATATCATAGTATTCTCAGTATATCTCAGTATAAAGCTTAATTTATAAAATATATTATGAAAATGTTTGCGATATGAAATTTTATCTATACAGACATCTCTCCAATTAGGCAATGACGTGGCTTGAGAATTAGGCTATGATATTCAAGTAGTTAAGTTGCGTCGCATAGATCTATGAGACAACCGTGATGTAATATAACTCTTTTTTAAGCTTTACAAAGTAAATGTATATTTAAAGGTTACATAATTATTTTAATCACAGCTTAATTATAAATTCGGTTCCTAGTAAATTTACTAACACAATCGTACGCGTCATTGTAAGATAATCGTCATTGTAAGCAGCCGAATTACTTTCAACCCCGTGTTTCATCCGGTCTTGGGTGTGTTTAACGGGTAAGGGAAGCGTGTAATTACCACCACAATGGGTACTCCAGTAAAATATTCAGACGACACGGCCTCGGCTTTTTATGAAGTTGTTTGTCGAAATGTACGCGTAAATGGTTTCTTACAACTCTCTTTAGACAAAAGAACGTCTCAACGGAGATACATACTCGTATGTAACATACATATGTCTGGGTTATATGTGAGATATTAAACTTTGTATCTGTATAATCTGTATTTCGGAAACATTTTGTATTTCTTAGAAATCGTAAATAAATTATGATATTATTTTATTACGAATAAATTCGAATTATAGTTTAAGAATTTTAATTTCGATAGGCATAAAGATGTTTTTGTAGCTTTGTGAGATATTATGACAAAAGCAAAACGGCAGACAGACTATTCGTACATCTCTCGTAATCGCTGGGAGCATCGCCTGCGGCTCCTGGACACGGATAGGTACACTTCGTTACGTGGAAGATGAGATTAGAATTCAATTTCGAAGTTAAAAATTTTTCAATCCATTTCACCGAACAAAATACTTATACAACAAAAACCTGCACCACAAAGATCACATAAGCCTCAATGTTACCAAGTAATTTACACCCTATAGATGTGCCAATTTCGAATAGACCTAAAAGTTCTTTGTACGTGTCCTATGTTACGACAATAAATTATTCTATACCCCGTAGGACAAGTATTTTATCAAACAGCTTTACTGAATAGCTTTGGAAATTCAATTGCATTGTTAAAATCCTAGCAAATTTTCTACATTGCTAGAAAGTCGCTATACGGAAGCAGTAGGGATGGCTGCAATAGGATTACGGTTTCGCTACCCCAGAGCGGGGGTGCCGTTGGACATGGACTCACTGTACCGTGATGGAACATAAATCTGATTATAGCAAATGGCGTTTGAAATGTGTAAATATACATTTTGTATTATGCACCACTTATAAATATTTGCATTAATATAAGGTACATACTGCGATGGGCACCTAGAGCGAATACTAACACGTATTTCCACCTACTCAACCCAGCAATGAAAAACTTGGCATGGAAATTACTGGATGCAATAATGATTGGAATAGGACAATTTTCTCATCTGACTCGTTCTACGATTTAAAAGCACAATATCGTCGATAACGAGGTCTTATTCCGTTTTAGGTGACGGGGAAACCTAAATATAGCGCGGTGGCTTGAGAAAGACACGGGTTATCTGGGATGTTTATCCACTAAAACCTTTCGGTGCCCGTCCTCACAACAGCTCACTCCTCCTTGCGTTTACTTAAGACTTAACTCCACCTCACTTGATATGTATTGGTATTGGCATGTATTCAGTGAAGAACACGTTTTTTGAATTGTTTTTAAACCCTCCTATAGATTGTGGTATTTAAGAAAAGCTCTATGACCACTGTTCGGAGGCACGGCAACGTACTTGAAAATACATCTAACGGTCACCCATTCAAAAACCTGACGTCGTATAAAGTTGCTTAAACTTACCAGATCGATAGCGATCTTTAACTCAGTCAGGGCTACGAGTGCCGTGTTTATATGTACGTATTTAGCAGGATGTTTTGAAATAAAATATACATTGTATATATAATATGCATCCACAAATTACTACATCGCTTTATTGTGACTTACTCGTAAGTATTGTAACACGACCTGAAACAGTTGCTGCTTTGTAAATTACTACGGAATTTATATGTATTTACACAAGTAGCAGTTGTGGTCGAAATTCGACCAATTACAAAGACATTTAACTTGTCGGTCACACAATTCACCGAAGTAATATTATTTATTAAATCGTTAAATACATTTTTTTTGTTTGGTAAAACATTACTTTGTGTTCAGTTTACCGACCGTAACAGTATCATACACACCATTTTTTCTGCATAATTAACGCTTAGTATTTCGTGTCACTGAGTTTTCTTCCCCCTCCTTTTACAATAAAAATAAACGGTGTCGATAATCACGTGTTAATATTATACAGAAATTGAAATACCGCACACGTACAGTACATACTTGTAGTCTCAACATTTATACATTACGAACAAATGTAATTAATTAGGTTGATGGTCAAATAAACAGCCAGTTTTAATTAGCGTAATCTAATTAATTCATCAACTATATTACATTTTATTGAGTTAATTAGTACAGGCGCGGGCTAGTCTTGGCGACTATTATTGGCAATTTTTCAGTAACGTTTCCTCACTTCGAAGAGCACTTTAAAGAGTAATTTGTTGTTAGTCGTATCTTTATGCAGCCCTTGTTAAATCACGTAAGTTTAAAGGCTCTGGCAGACATGTTACCCACTAATCATATCGCCATTTCATGCCGGGGCGCTGTGCTGACGCCGTGCAATCCATTACCGTGCAATGTTTGCGGGTACGATGATAACTAATAGCAAGTAATCAATTTAGTTACGCTCTTATTTCCAATACAACCGGATTAACATAGGTACTACCATCACGTGAAATTCATCTAATACATAGATAGATGCATCCTATGAAGATAGATAGGTACCCAATATACTCGTAGATTCTAGAGCACGGAGACGAAATAATGAGGAACTGATATATTTTATTCATGGCGTTTATATTAGGTGTAATATGACCAAAATGCGGATGTAAGAACTATTCTTATTTTTAATACATAAAAGACATAGGATTTAACTACAATTAGAAGAAGTTTGCTATATACTTGACCAACCTGTTTACTAATTACAAAAGTTGTGCTGAAGGATTTTGAGCAGATTTAAGAAATGTTATCAAAGATATCAAGTACTTAAAATGCATTCTAGACGATGGGGGCTCTCATGAAAACTTCCTTCTACTTCTACTGGAGAGTCGATCGAATCCGAGATCGCCCTATGCGTAATGCTACCGCATTGAGACTATGATCTCTACAATAATATTTATTTACTTACCAGTATAAAATTACATATAAAACATTTTTCTATTTGCGCAATATATTTCATTTATCATATTTTAATGAACTAACATTAGTCGCATAATGTCTAGAATAAAACGTGACGTATGTTATGTGCAATACGTTAGAGACGCGCGTAAACTAGTTATGATAGCATATCGTAAACATCCCTAATAAGGATCGTATTGTAAAGGAGACGGACCGGCGATTTTCACAATAAATTCACGTGAAAAGCCAACCGGGCCAGTGAAAGCGGTACTTAATAAATATTCATCAGTGATCGACAAAACAATACTACAATTCCTCGAGGACACGGGAATTCATAATGCCAACTAATAAATTGCTACTGGATAGACATTTAAGCGTAAGTATCGACCGTCACACATTTAATGTTTAAACATATTTAATAATTATGAAATAATCTCTAATGAAACATTTGTTTTCAAAGATAACGAAGTGTTCTGAATGCATTTTGCACAATTCATACCAGTCGAAGTTTATGTAATGTTGTTTACTTATGACAATTCTAGTAATACAATGAGGTGGAAAAAAAACGCTTATCAGCGAAGATTCAAAAACAATTGAACACAGGCCGTTTTAATGATCAATAACAAAATACAGTTTCACGAACTACGGACGATTGTATAGGTGGGTACTTACGCGACAATTACGATAATCAATTTATTGTCGCGCTTGCCTATTGGGGTCGTATGCAAATCGATAAACCATAGGCAATCAATTTCATGGTAATGCATTTAAATAAATTCGTTGCCAAGTCCACATTCGACCGTTTGCTTTTAAGACTTTTAAGACTACATGTCATAATGTGATTTTGTATAAATTAGCAATATTTTATATTCAAATTCCGGTTAAAATTCTAAACCTTTACGTCGTCATAAGGTAAAATGTATATTATGTAGAAAGTATACATAATTTCCTGTCTTATTGGCCTCGCTCTAGGACGGCCTACAGATACCATACAGCTAAGGATAGACATAGCCCGACGCGGCACAGATAACTAAATTCACTTTACCTATATTAACACGAATAGAATGCCAGACCATCTTCAATCCAGACGGAAACGGTCACAAATCATTTGGTACACATCGATGCCTGTCGGTAGATTTCAAACAATATTTACTCGGGACTTGCAAGCTGTTAAAGCTCGTAAAGTCACAATGCCTAACTAAAACCCTACGTGCGTCCTCGCCGTATTCGGCGAACACTTGCTGACGCGGTGTTTGCTTACGAACCAGTCCACCGGTGACTTTGGATTGCATTGCGATTCGTGTCAAGGCTTCGCTACATGTATTAATTCTCATTTATTGACACATTTCAATGGCTTCAGAAGAGAATAGTTCGCGATTGTATTAGCATTTACGACATGGACTTACAAGAAATATTGACGTATCATCGATTATTTATTTATTATAGCGAGAACGGGTTATTCGCAAGCAATACGACACAGTGTGCATGAATAAATTTATTCACATTTTAAAAAAATATATATGAGCATCGAATATATCAATCCCACATATTTTCTTAAAAATCTATGACAATTGCAACCTTTTGTTTTACTCTAACAAAGCTCATAATTGAAGCTACTACAACTTGACCATAAGTATTTACCTACACATATTCTTATAATAATAACACCTCACTCAACTGACGTAGTTCATTAGCAATATCACAGCATACAAAGGTAAATCTGGGCATAAGGTTAATCTGGGTTGAATTTTCATTTCACATGAAATATATACCTGTAGCTATTTGGTATAATTTAAACGAACCAAAAACAGAAAGCATTCTCATGTCGCTCCGTATTCGCTGACCTTAATTGCAAACTAGATAGATAGATATAACAACGAATAAAATAGAACCGCTTATTTTAAGCTTGTTTTTGTAAAATAGTACAACAAACTTATACCCCGCGTAATGCCACTGCAGCTATCGCATAATTAGCGTAAATACAGCACCTTTTCAACCCCGTATAAAGTACCTTAATACAGCACGTGTACAATAAATAAAATATGTAGTTTATTTGATGCTTATGCAGGAAGTAATCCAACACTCAACGCGGAAGTCTCGTTAAAAATGGGCTCACAATATTCATTTATTCTTTTGATCCTCGCTCTCTGCGCTGCCTGTTTAATCTCTTGATGTTTTTTCAAGGTTTCAAGATTCGGTGCAGAAACACAATAGCGAGAAGCACGGGTTGAGCTGACGTTATATAAATAAAAGCTATTTTATAAGAATAATTATATGTATTTATTCAAGTTTCGCCTTGAAAAGAGTCTTATATCCAAACAGTATAGACGATTAACAATTTACAATTGTAATAAAGAGTTCCAGAAAATGATACCCCCATTTCTCTGTCACAGAAGCACTAGCTTACATTTATATGTTCTAACAGGTTGTAGTCAATAGGACCTCCCGAATGGATCTTGCAACTAAGGAAATAATTCAAATAGTAATGTTAATTAGCTTACCAACACACAAATAATATTTTGTAGCCAATCAATTCACTGAATATAACAAAATATTGGGAATAAAATAATAAAATTATTTTTATCGTTACTTTCTATTAAAATACTTTCGAGATTAGTATGTCAGGTGTTTTTAATAAGTTTGTCCAAGACTATGATAACTAAATAATAGTCAAAAATGTTAACATAATACGTTTCCAATTAAATTGTAAGAAATATTAACAAAGTTGTTGGGAATTGCAAATCAAGAAGCACTCCCTTCCAATTATCTCGCAGAGGCAATGGCTCTTTATCAGCAGTAATGAACACATTATCGTCGGCGCAGTGGGAATTGATTCTTGTAAAAATATATCATTGTAAGCGTAAGCGTACGTAGGGCACCGAGATAAGTCAGGAGGGTTGCTGGGCTTTGCTCCCCGTCTGGACCGTCGCCTGTCAATAATTTTCGCGGGCACAGGCGTTGTCATGACGACGAGGGTGCGCTTTCAATGTTACGGTCGCTGCCCTCCGAGCTCCGTGCAGTACAATGCAACAATGGGGGACGGAGGGCGGGTAGAAAGAGTCTGTTGTCTAGGCTTTTATTTTATGCAAGGGAACTCTGCAATGCAGGAAATATTTCTTCTTCGATGTTTATAAATACAATGCAACTCTTGCAACCAGTAATAGCTTTGTTTTTTTATATCAAAAACATTTATTTCCATAAAGAAATAGGTGCGGCATAATGTTCTTCTTATAACACAACAATGAAACTAATTTTCACTCTAAATAGAAATGGAGGTGTACCGCGAATATTTTCAACCACGAATGACTTTAATACACCTTTTGTAACATTTTCAATTACTTATATTCACGGTTCTGACTATAAAAATCGGTCGTGACCCCGCGGCGTGGTAGATTTACGAGTAATCTGATTCTGAACACTAGTGACGTGTAGTGTTTTACTGAATTCACCACGACCGCCTGTATCGATCAATGTTCAATTGTTAAACGTATATTTTATTACAGTACGCTGCTTCCAGAATTGGTTTCAAGCACCACACGTTGACCTAATTCACAATTGCAGTATGTACCTACACGTATATTTGTTCGCATAAAATGTAAAACATTTCATGTTTCACATTTTTTACCACGAAAACAACGTGAAGGCATTTTATGGATTTATATTGTTATGAATATATGTATATGTTTTTAAATGAAAAATTATAATATTATCGTCGTAAGTTGCGATCGCTGCGTGATAAAACATTGTCAGCGTATGCTTAACACGTCGCTTAGTAAAAAACTTCGCTATCTCGGCTAATCTAGGTTTTATAGTCGTAAACTCTTACCATTTTTTACTTTTAATCATCGTATTCTTAAATTTAGTTTTGTTTTTTATTTAACAGACAGAACTTAACAGAACTTGAAAACTTAACAGAATCTGCTTTCGACGCTCGTACGCAGTGCAGTATGGGTATTAAAATCGATTTGAGTCTTTTGCATAAATTTCACAAAAGCTTTTATTAAGCGAGTGAATGTATTGGCAGTTATGCGCCCGCTTGGCGAGGCGTAAGAGTAAAGTTGTTTATTTTATATGCAGTTTCTAAAACCTTTTTATTAAATTAAAAAGGTTATTTAGAAAACTTAAATAAACTTAAACTTAACTTAACTCTTTTTTATAACTATTTACGACAAAAACTTAATAATTATCAGCATACATACAACGTCCATAGTATCAATCGCTATAGACTCACCAATGTACACATAACTCACATCAATCATATAAGTAAATCTGTTTTAAGGTTTAATCTACTCGTTAAAGATAACCGTATCTGGAAGCTCTATATAACTCTTGAGATCATAATGTACAGAAAGACAATGACATAGACCTATTAATTATATCTCACGATAGCAGATAAATCGAATATTATAAGCGCTATAAAATTAAGAACGTTTAATCAGTATGCAGCGCCTAATTGACCGCTTCAAGTAGTATAAGCTTCCAAGTTCTTGAAGACGTATTCTTTTTCATAACTGTATGCACAGAAACCGCTATATCACAATTAAGTGCCAGAGCATCATCATATGGCCTTGTAATTGCATCTTTATTTTATAAAATTTACATTTATATTTGTCTTACGACCATAAATTATACCTGTAGTCTTTCATACAGGAGTTATAGCCTCCCACGTTGGTTTATACATTTTCTCATAGTAACGCGAGAAGGTCGGTTCAGAAACCACAAGTGGTCGCGCTCTACTACCTACACAACTGTATTATATGATATGAATTTTGATTGATTTCCAAACCTTTCAATAAATTAACGATATGAAAAGCTTAAACATTAAAAAATCATTAGGACTTTATAAATAATTTGTTACTGGCTACAATACCTACTGGTATTAGTCACATCCTCTTTTTGATTATAATAAAATATATTATGATCCTCAGAACAATAACGAAAATAATACATACTTGTAATATTAAAATAACGGCAGTAAAATAAGTGTCAACGTGTGAAACCCATTTTTTGCTAGAGCTTTCAATTAGATTTTATTACCCTAGGCGACTATGAATCATCAGGTATGTATGTATCGACACTATTTGACATTAGACTGTTTTATAAAATAGTAAAATAAATTAGCGTTTGACTACGAGCTCATTTTACACTCGCCTTTTTCTACGTGTCACTTGTATGTTGCTTCATTGCTATAAATATCATAAATAACGTAACCATAAAATAAATCTGTTACAGGGATTGAGAGTATTTCTAAATTTTTATTTGCACTTGTTAAAAAGAAATCATCATTCATTTAGGCACGTTTATTATATACTTTCACCAGTTGCTTCCTGATGATACGGATACATTGTTTATGGGATAAAAATTGCAATATCGAGAAGTAAACAAGACAACTCGCCATCCACCTCATTACGTCAGCGGAACCAATCATTGCGAATTAGCACGATTCGATAAGGTGAAGAACTATGGCTTTCTAAAGTGTCTCCTTTTTTTTCTAAACGTCACTATTCGTACCGCCAGCTTTTCGCACAAGTTGTTAATAAAAATGCTCATAATACGAGGAATAATTTATAATCTGTTCTGTAATAGCCAATTCAATAGCTCAGAAATATCTTAACGACACCGTTGCCAACTGCATTTTTCCCTTATATAGGTAATCATCTATTTCGAGAGCTGTTGACATAGTTGAAAACACTTTTTAGGGTTCTCGCGAAAGAAAAAAGGCTGAGCCAGTATTAAGTTCTTACTGCGACCACGGCCTCAGATCTGGCCTATTTCCATTAAATAGATCGTTTTATTAAATCGTTTTATTTAAATGGAACAAAGTGAAGCTCGGATTCGGAGGCCGAAATAAATAATTCTGTCGTCGTTTGAAGTGTTATAGATTTGATTAAATCTGAGACGAGTCAATTACGTCAACTTATAATTATGAGTATACCAGTTTTCAATCTAATATTCATAATGTATTAAATAATGTTCACACGAATTCGGAAAAAGAATCGATAGAATTTTAGCTCCTATATGCAGAAATTGTATTGATCGTAAATGGTAGCGAGACGCCTCGATTTCTCCTTCCGCGTGAAGCTTTGCACCCACATTTCTGCGGACCCTAATCCTGCGTGGTTTATGAACAGACAAATTTGCATGTAGATTTAAAAAAAAAGGAAAATTGTATTAAAACGCACATTTTATTAGAACACGTATACCGTACTCATATAGTTAGCCAACGTGGAGTGTGAAGACCTGAAAACGTACTCATAGTAGTCGTATACTTGATACTCAGTTTAAAGGCTCCAAACGTGCTATGAATATTACTTTAAAATGTATGAACCGTAAATAATTGATACCAAAATTAAAAGTAATTTTCTAAAATATATTTTTTCTTTTTCTTCGTAGATGCTAATTGATAATACTACTTGGCATATTTATTAGTAATAAACTGTAGAAAGACGAATAATAAATAGACGAAAAATAAATTTGTTTACAAACCTTCAATCTTTATGAACAATTGAGCGGGCGATATATTGCGAGATGGCGTTGAACTGTTCCATTTTAGATGATAAACGACATGACCGTGGGAGGAATGCTTCCATGACCTCACTAAACTACTAATTGAATGATAGACCTCTAAATATCAGTTACACTACTTTACTATTTAAAGAACCGTACAAAAATCTCTCTTGTAGGTGCTTTTACGGTGTTTACAGTAATTGTGTTGAAAGTTTTTTTGAGAACGCCACGATAAAATCTTGAACGAATCTATAGATAATAAATTGATTTTAATGAAAATATTTACTTAGTTCTGCGATACAATAATGTTGAAGCAGAAAAAACTTTTTAAAGTTTATTTATATTCAATGATCGCTACTCGGAACCTAATACCTATAATGGTCCAATGTTCATTATAAAATAGACTAAAGGAATGCAAGTCCAATACTACTTTCATGTCACGGTAAATTCTTTAGTCAATGTCCATGCTTACACAGACACTGTACAACGCAACGAAGCAGGATCTATCGAAACAAAAAAGAATTAGAAAGGTGACCAATAATATTTACACAGTTTGGTTTACCATTTTATACGGTACTACCGTATTACACAACTCTAACGGTACGTAGGTAAGCGATCAAAGGCAGGTGTACACACATATAGTATGGTACTTACTCGTTCCTTCGAGAAGCTTTTGCCGAAGTTAAACGCTCCATAATAAGAACGCATTTCAAGTGAAGTAAAGAAACAAGGTTTCAATCTGTGAGATGAGGAGTAATTTGCGAATGGGGTGTCTCTTAGAGAAATTGGACGCATCTGATAGTTAGCTTAATTTATGGCGTGGAGGCAAACGTCTACGGCTCTCACAAATGTCCCCGAGGGAGACTACCTAATTACCCACTCACGAACATTAAAATACTAAGGGTCCACTCTCACTGGTACAAGTAGTTATATTGTCGACGTGTACAAATCTTGTCACCCTTGCGAGGGTGCAATTGAGTACCTATACGTAATTTGAAATGTCGTAATTAAAACATGCACGCACAAAGTGTGACTACGACAATAATTACGCAGTATAGCGAGCGTATGTGAACCGCAAAGAATAATGCACCATTAAATAGAGATACGATCAAAACAAATAGAATAAACCCTATATTTCTCTTACGAATTGAACATTAACAATACGTTTCAAAATGGTTCTGTGATTATTTAATTCAATTGCCAACAAAAGTTATTACTATGTAGACTCACAAATACAAAGCATCTAGTTAAAATTTTAAATTAAATAGAAGAATAAAAAATACAACATAGAACAGTTGTTTTACGCAGTAACTCAATATTAATATTACAAATTACAAAGATTAACCTGATTATATGATTACACATTATTGCGTCTGCCAACAGCTCGAGATCGAAAATCTCGTTCATTAGAGATTGTTGTCTCTGATGACCACGCCCTCCCACTGTGCCGGCAAAGGTTAATCTATGACTTTATGTCCACAGATTGTAGATTCCCTGGGGTTTATTCGTAACACGATACGACTACGACAGCGTTGTCAGTACCTACCATGTGGGCAGCTACCTAAGGCTACGTGTAATTGGCGACAGGAAATCAAGTAGTAAAGAAACTGTGAATGTACCACATTTACAAATAAATAACAGGTTAGAAAATATTGAGATCGTGAATGGATAATTGCATAATTTGTGTTACACAATTAAATCGAGATTAAAGATTTAGCTCAACTGTGTACGCTTCTAAGATCTTTCATTAAACCGGATGTTTTCTTGAGTTTTCTCATTCTCATTTGAAAACAAAACAATGGTCCATGTCAGCTGTCGGCGTTACCGGTTGTAAGCCACGAGCGGGTCTACGAGAGTTTACTTTCTATCTGTTATGTTATCAGCAGGCGTGGCACGTGCTGACGTCGGCCTAACGGAGCTGGCTTACGCTCACGTACTTGTTAAAAGAATATTAGTTAACATTCTATGTACGGATATGGTGTGAAAAACGCTTTGACCACCGCACAGTACCTGTGTTCAGTATTTAAATACGTATTATTGAAAAAGTTTTATAATTGTATATTAGAATACAAAAAAATACTGTACATAATGTGTAATGCGTATGCTCAAAATCAATTAAAATATAATAACGTATGACCACACGTTATTCATATTTCTTTTAAGAAGTCATCACACCGAAACCTTGCATAAAATAATTAATTTCCTTCTGTGATATAAAACGAAATAATCCATAATTAAATACTGCATTAGTTGTAAAACGCTCAAATTATTAAAAGGTTATTTAAAATTATACACTAGTATTGGCGAGCGTTCGATATCATGAAGTATTTGTTCAAATAAGAGATTTGTGTTTACATTGTAACAATATCAACATTTATCGTCACGTTTGCTTAAAAGTTCTATTGAAATAGTAACACGGGAGCCGTACAATTGAATAGCAGACGAGGTTCAATTGAATTACGAAACTTCCGGATAGCCCACTGACAAAGCATTATTTATCATAGACAAGCTTTGACCGATAACTTTGTTCACTTCGTTCGTTTGATAGTTATGTAAACAGAAATACATATACATCTTTATATTGCTAAGTTTTGTATGGTGTACGTGTATTAATTTTTAACAGACGAAAATCAGCAATTAAACGTTGTTTTCTATACTTTTTTTGCAATCACGTATTTATCTATTTTGCATGTAAAATAATTATTCTACAAATCAGAAAAATAAATTAACCTTATGTAATACTTTATTATAGCATATTCATTTTATCGCTTTAAAAATGAAAAATAAATATTGTCTATCATTAGAAATTTTACAATGTTGGTAATATTAGTACTACCTAGTAGCGGCTGATTCTTATATGATGTGTAGCCGAAAAAACATTAATAAAACTATAAACTTGCGAAAACCTGTGGAACCATCGTTGACAAGGCAACTGTTACGAATTATATTTAAACGTAAAAGACGCAATTTTTGGCCTGGTGACATTGTTTTCCTCGTTTGCAGTGTTTTAAAACTCTCGGCATGTCGCACCGTCGTCATGTTACTGGAAACGTGACATCACGGATATACGAAAGCAGGATCTCGTTTCGTGCATCGTGACACTGAAATATCACACAATAGGCAGTTCTAAATACAATTAATTTATTCTAATCGATCGTTTTCAAATTTTGGTTAGTATCTTTAAGTTGTGTTTATTTTAACTTTAATGAATAGATCCTAGGTGCCTGGAAACTTTTTAACGTTAACTTTTTAATGGAACGCAAGACGAGTTAAAATCTACACAGGTACATACATAATTTTAAAGCTTAGTAAAGTGATGCCGTGTAAACGATGAAAACAGAATGGGCAAAATATGCACGAAGTTATGCATGATCACACATACCATTGCTAGATGTGCAATGGCCCGGACCAGCGATTAATTATCTAGTACGTAATTTTTATGCAAAACGAAAAATTCATTGAATCTTAAACGTATTTCTAGCCAGCCAGTACCATTTACCATAGTAGTGTGCATTTCGCTTTTGTAGCACAGATTCATAATTAATAGACATATCGTTTATAATTACGATTACTTTCAGTCAAACAATTCAGTATATAGCAAACATTCACCTGTTTGAATAAATAAAAAGCAATAACTACCACTAGAAGGACTAGATATTGATACGATTTTTTGCAGATTTTTTTATCTAGTAATCACATCTACCCAAACTTGTTTAACTTTCATTAAGAACTCTAACCAACCATAAATGTAGAAAAGAATAAGAAGTAGAACTTAGCATTTCCATTTAGACGATCTCAACATACTTGTACATGTAATTTATTTAATTTGTACAGTTCACACAATAAAAAAAATCAAGGACATGAATGTATAAAAAGATTTTTTTTATACTATAAAGAAATAGATTAAAGCCAGTTTCAGGATACACACGCTACTAGTTTGAATCTGACCTTTATAATGATTAGATTGCAGACATCAGATTACAGACTGTGATTCAATGCTAAATCAGTTGCTGAAAGAAGTCATTACACGCTTTTCATAGCTATGTATAAATGTCTGTTTTATTCTTATTATGTTCCTTTACAATCAAAACTATTGGCCTTACACGAGATGTTTTTATAATAAAATGTGACACACGTTAATTGACGGTTGATGGGTCCTTGATTCATACTAAAAGCACAATAATAGACTAGTCCAGGTCGGCTTCGTATCCAAAGTAGGCGGTAAATTTTTTGTGACATTTCTTGACATTTTCTCGCAACGTAAATTTTTATATGCTATTAAGTGACTAATGGAAGGGGTTCTGTTTGCGTCCAATGAATTATCAGATAGTCGGTTTCGAAAAGCGGGAATGGTTTAAGTGCGGTTGTCTCACGTAAGTGTACGCGCATATTTAACCCGCATCACAATAGACCACGACTTTCCTCACGTAGTGCCGTCGTCTTTTTCTCTCAGGACCCTTGATTGAGTAGAAAGCAGCCCGATCAGGCGCAGCCTGGTGGACCGAAACTCGATAGAAACCACAACACCGCATAGTTTTCACTCTAAGTAGGGCGTACCTGCTTTCTTGACGATAAGGTCCGCCATTAGCGCCTTCTGCAATCCAATTGTCATCCGAGCATTCATATTACGTATTCAGTAATTCAGTAAAAATATATAATGTACGTGTCTTTAAAACGTCTAGGATCTTATTGTGCAATATCTTTATTGAATCTCAAAAAGAAGTTTTTAAGACTGATGACCATTTTCTAAATCATTTCAGCATATTATAATGAAAATGATTAGAAATGATAATGTGCATTATCTGTATAATAATTGAATATAAGATAGTTATACAAATATTTGTATATGCGAATAAAAAATTGATTTCACTCTCATTTATTTTGTTTAATCATAGTCATAACATAACTGTATCAACGTGAGGCGACTAGCTTATAGCAATCAAAAAAAGTAACAAATTTAACGGGCGCCGAGTCAACAGGCAACCGTTATAATTGCCAACAATTTTATAGTGGCCGTTGGAAGCGGGGTTCCCATCGTTGGTGCAATTCGACAATTAAACACAATCACGCACTCGTAACAAATCAAAATCAATTCGTACACGGTTCGTACTAAATACACACACACCTATCTATATACTAACTGTAGTTACTACCGTTTATTAGAAAGATAACAAACACATTTACAATAAACCTAATTCATAAATGATATTAATAAAAAAGTGTTTATCAATAAAATCTCTGTACATCCCTCTAATCCTGAGCTAAGATGATAAACGTATGTATTGTAGTATTTCTAAGCAGTAAAGACCTACTTATTATAGGTATATATTTATACATTTTATCTCGTAGTGTTACAAAGTTAGCTTGGTCCTACTTGAGAGTGCTTAGACTATTACGCGACTGTGACAAAGAACAACTCTTGTTTGAAAATTAATCTTATCTCAAGTACCACTGAACGGAAACAGAAAATTCTTTCTGTAAATCCTGGTTCATTTTTAAAACTGCATATGCCCGTCTCTAAGTTATACCTTACTTGTACGATTAAGGAATGCACCTCCGAAACTGACTATGTGACAAGTTATATAATTTATATAAGTTTATTAGCATAATAAATTTTTATGCTTATTTGCTATTAATTAGTATGATAAATTAATATAATTTATATGCTGGGGAAGGGTCATTCCCATAAATGCAAGACACCTGGAACATATCGCACCAGCTACTTCGCGGATTGGCGAATATAATTCATATAATGTATTTACGCAATAGACTAATTTCAAATTCCCAAGGATCTTTAATATGTATCGCTTTATTAGTAAACTATTAAGTACATGCATTGATATAATAATCACCACTTGCCTCAATACGAGTGGGTAGTCAGAGTTGAACACTACCCACATATCGCAATGTGTGTTCATATTGTTGATAACTGATGATAAATAATAGACGCGTGTAAGAACAGTCTTACAACTTTGTCAAGAATTCAACCTCCAGTACTCAGTTGCATGCAGTATCATGTCACTCATTGGGCACTTACGTAAATTGCCCCAAATAACTCGCCGGTGTTAGCATAAAAATAGCAATCCGACGGAATTGTTCAAGCGAGCTGTAAAAATTGCAAATTCAATATATCTATCTCTTACTCGTAGGTACTTGTACGTTTGGTGTTGCGTTGTGTACTTACCGCATCTATCAAGCCAGCCCTCGGCGCGACACGGATAAGGTATCACGATCGTTGAGTCGTCGCACCTCATCTTGATCTCTAACACGAATCAACATTAGACAATATCAGCACAGTGCTTATCACTATTCAGAGTACCCGGGTACATCACGTCACATTTCACTGCTGTTCACAACTAAAGCATCTGGCGTACGGAACCGCGGCGCTGCACTACACTGCGATTCCTCAACCGCCACACCTCACTTTCACCAGCTGAAAAGACGCCTATTTTAATTTTGTAATATTAGGTATGTGTTTACATGATGTGTAACAAATTCATCAATGTTACAGGATTACTCTTTTCGACTTCTCAACATTACTTGTTATTCTCTATTATATTATCATTCATTTTTATACAAAACACCCAATGATTTAAATATCGTAAAATAAATAAATAAAGATGGCAAAAAAACACTGTACATTTTGTTTCTATTATTCATCTCGTTTTATTCAATCAGTAGGTATTGGTAAGTAGGTAGGTAGATATATTACATTATTATGTCAGTTATTTTTACTATTCAAAACACATTTGAATAAAGATACCTACACGATAAAAATATTTTATTTAATAAATAATAGAAAATTTATCAGTCGATATATTCTAATGAAATATTTACCTTTTAAATGCTTTTAAAGTATACGCAAAACTATGTAAAACGAGGTTTATTATTTTTATTTAAAATCAGTTTCTAATTAAAGTATTACTAGTTTTAATACAACTGCTGAACCCGCGCACGTGATAATACGACTTTGCTGACGATTTGTACACCCATTCCGCTCACGAGCATATAAAAAACTAAATTGGTTTGGTATTGTTTAGCCACTTTGCCTCAAAGTCCGTGAATGTGAATGTTCTATGATGTACGAGTGAATTGGCAATATGTTACTTCTCTGTCATTTCGTATTGACCCGCCTCCTTATCATTCATTTTATCAAATGCGCGCGCAAATTTCTCACAATTTTACTTAACCGAATCTGGCAACATTATGTTGCAACTTACCGAAACTTACGATAAAATATCTCGATGTATTTCGTCATTTTGTAACCAGACTTATTTACATTTAATATCATTTTCTTAATTTTTATTGACATAACCATACATATAGGGAATGATGTCAGACTTAATAAAAACCAAAACATCTCTTTCTTGATCTCCTTTAATTTACTTGATTACAAATTCAAAGGATATTTAAATATAAATGTAAATGTAAATTTAGGTTATTATTCTAATTTTGTTTTTTATTCTATGAGGAGTCAACAACTACATAAATACATTTGACAGTTGTATAATGGAGGCTGTATGCATGTAACCTTTGCCCACTAAATTTGAACTAAATTGTATTGCAATCTAAAATGTTGATAGTTAGTCTGTGATTCAAGATGGCTCTGAAAGCACTCGTCGGTCAGAGTAAGTTAAAAATATTCATTTTAAATAGGTTTTTCTCCTTATAATTAAGCATATTTAATATTTTCTAGAACAGAAGACTATAATGAAATTTGTCGTGACTACATGCCAAACGCAAACAAGCTTTTTCTCATTTTAGTCAATCTTACTACATTTCCTTCTTATCGATGAGTAATTTTACAAATATCATTATAATACTTGCATTTATAAATTATGAAACATTATACTATTCAGCGTATATTATTGTTTCCTATGTTGATTCAAAAATGTTCTTCTGGTCTCATCTTTATCATTAAACGAAATAATATTTTCAATCTTCTACGTTTCAACATAAACAACACTTACAGACATTGTAATTGATGAACTTAAAGGGAATTAACAATCAAAAGCTTTTTAGAATCGGTAAAAAATAATATAAGTTCATTATATTATGCAGTTAGCATTGTATTAAGTCAGGGTTGAAGTATTGATTTTCTGTCACACAAATGAAGTGGGGGCGGCGTTCACGTCATACGACCAAGTTTTAACGATATCTACCTACATAAATGTATTTTACAATGCTAGATAGACTGCCACTCTATCATAACTTAAATGATGAGCTTACAGAATGCTAGTAAGTCTTGTTCCTTTATTTTACGTAAATATTAAATACAGAAATAATAGCTTACAATATAAAAAAAGAAAGACACATTTTTAATCTACTTATGTGACTAATAACACAGTATTAACTTCAAGGCTTTTAAAACGAATTAACATAATTGTACTGCATTATTATGTAAGTAAATGACAATGGTAGAAAGTTCCTCAATTACATCCCACTCTCAGATCAACAGAAAAGTTGAGGTATGTCCATGGGTCATCTATAAATAAGTTAAATAAAATTGTAACTAATGCTTTTACAGAAAGTTATACATATCCATGGAAAGTCAGAAATAATTTATCAAACTAGTGATTCTATTTTACAAAGCTAATTTTTCTTATAAAGTTTAATCTAGCTCCACTGTTCATAGTTTACGTAAATAAATTATTTAAAGAAGTTAAGGTTGTATTTTATAAACATTTATTATTAGAATAACTAAGGGACCTTATTGAACTTTAAGTAAAAAAAAAAAAATCTGTGTATTCTGTGATATGCATGTTTTTTATTATTAAATATTTAACAGATAACTGTATATAAAAATGTTAATCTTGTTGAAACAGAGATTATGAATGAGGTGATCCGCTATCGCGGACCCAAGGGGAAGGAGATACAGCGCATGGAATGGCGGATCCTAATAGTAGATCAGCTTTCCATGCGCATGGTTTCCGCATGCTGCAAAATGCATGATATATCGGCTGAAGGCATTACTTGTGAGTACAAAATAAAAAAATGCAATTTAAAAACATAACAGTTACAAACATATAATATGTTATTGACTATTGACAGTGGTGGAAGACATCCATAAGAAAAGAGAGCCCCTTTATACCATGGATGGTATCTACCTCATTACACCATCAGAGAAGTCAGTTCATGCACTCATCAATGACTTCTCCGTTGGGAACCGCATTATGTATAAAGCTGCCCATGTGTTCTTCACTGAAGGTAACATATATTACTAAATACATATACATAACTTATAATATTTTTTTGACTATGATGTTTACGGCTACGTGCATATCCATTGCTTCTTATAATTTTTTTATATGAGTAGGTTTCTTATAAGTAGGTGTTTATGTTACTAGCCACAAAGTTTATCTTCCTGTAAATGATAGATATCGTTCAATTTTTTATCTGTAGTTACTTCAAAAAATATTACCACTCTCATATTAAACTTTCCATCCTAACACATGCTTAATATTTTTAGTTGCAATGGCATCTTTTCTGTTTCATTTTTTCCAGCTTGCCCCGATGTTCTTTTTGATGAGTTATCACGTAGTGGAGTAGCAAAATATATCAAAACATTAAAGGAAATCAACATAGCTTTCATACCGTATGAACAACAGGTTTGTTTTTTTAAATTTGCATTCATCAAATTTTGTATATGTTATGTCACTTTTAGCTATCGTACGATGATTCTGTTGCAAACAAGATTGTCTATAAATAATTCCATTGTTTTACATGCTGCTATTAATTAGTCTGTCCTGAGGAACTGTTCAATGAACTGTGCAAATCTTCAGCGGCTAGGAAAATCAAAACATTGAAGGAAATCAACATTGCTTTCTTGCCATATGAGAGTCAGGTAATTTTTGTATTCTAAGGCCTCCTCAAGACAAAATAAATTATTTATGATTACAAATTGTTAATATTAATAAATGCAACTATGTTTTGTAATCCCAATTCTTTATTATGTGATAGGTGTTTTCGTTGGACTCTCCTGAAACCTTCCAGTGCATGTACAACCCCGCACTGTCTCAGACACGCAATGCCAACATGGAGCGCATTGCCGAGCAGATTGCTACACTTTGTGCTACACTCGGGGAGTACCCGTCGGTTCGCTATCGTAGGTTTGTAACTATTCCGCGAAGGATAAAAATCATAATTTTTACAATTATACTGCATTGAATAATGTCATTACATTTTTACAGTGACTGGGAGCGAAATGTGGAGCTTGCTCAGCTCATCCAACAGAAACTTGATGCTTACAAGGTATGTTTATAAATTTCTTCACATATTACAAAAAGATCCATAATATTGCTAATGTAGTTACTAACTTCTTACTGTGTTAGCTTTTTTGCAGTACCAGAATGTCTATTAATCCAGTTCGTTTCTCTATTATAGATTTCTCTTATAGTGTTATCCAGACTAGGCTTAGGTTTAGACGTATGGGATACATTTAAGTTAATTTAATGGGATACATTGGTGAAAGGCGGACGAGCCGACCATGGGCGAGGGTCCGGAGAAGGCCCGCTCGCAGCTGCTGGTGCTGGACCGCGGCTTCGACTGCGTGTCGCCGCTGCTGCACGAGCTGACGCTGCAAGCCATGGCCTATGACCTGCTGCCCATCGAAAATGATGTCTACAGGTGATTTTTCTTAAATTCTTTCATACAATCGTATAATTATTTCATATAAATCTCACAATCTGAATACTAATTTTATGTGAAATGCTAATTTCTCCATTATTATGTTGTCATAGAGTTCTAGCAAATTACAGAGTTCTAAGAATTTAAAGATGGATAAAACTAGAAAATGATATTAAAAAAGATCATTAAGAAAGGTTTCATTATTGTATTGTCATGGGAACCAAGAGAGCCTGCCAAATTGCAGCAAAATAGCTCCAGTGAAAGTAAAGTTAAAAAAAAATTTTCAAAACCGATACGATTGATTAGTTGAGCTGAAGTTTCATTTTTAAAAAACAATTTTATAATTGGGAAATGCTGCGTGACTTGTTTTATGAAAATGGTTGGGCAAATGGAAAAGTCGCTGCATGCTGTATTGCGTAACACTAAAGATCGTTTTCGATCAAGTCTGCTATTGCGTCACATTCACGAATGATTCACGCGACACCGCTATACTCTGTCGCGATATCAATATGTATGAGGTCATCGCGATGTTGATGATCATATTAATGATCTCATTCATGGTATTATCTAACAATTCTATGTAGCTATTATTATATCATACATTAAATAATTAAAATTAATTATAATTTTTTTAATACTATGTACGTTATATCCGCTTTTAGGTATGAAGCTTCGCAAGGTCAAATGAAGGAAGTCCTGTTGGATGAAAACGATGAACTGTGGGTGGAATTGCGGCACCAGCACATCGCCGTCGTGTCCACGTCTGTCACTAAGAACTTGAAGAAGTTCACTGAATCCAAGCGCATGGGTGGAGGTTATTACCGGCTTTATATTTCTATGTTTTATCCACTTATTACTGCTTGTGTACTTACATAAGACTACATACAAAAATACCGTTCTAGCGCGACAGGCGGGACGCGCAGATGATAACCATTTAAGTTGAATAAATGTATGCCGAAATACAATTTAACACATAATATGTAAACATAAATTACATAACATGTATTATTTTTTTATTCTTTTATTTTTTGTACAAAAAGGGGTTTTTCATAACATGTAATGGAGAAACAAATAATAACATTGATGAAAAAATATAATTGAGTCTCCATAATACAACAAATTATATTTTACAAAAGTATTATGCATTAAAATCTATGATAATCTTGGTTTACATTGTACTTTTTTTCGTACAAAAGTATCATTCTACAAAATACTGATATGACATTACAAAGTATTAACTGGTTTATAATTTAATATACACATTTTAGGAGACAAGCAGTCAATGCGCGATCTCTCGCAAATGATCAAAAAGATGCCCCAGTACCAAAAGGAGTTGTCGAAGTACGCCACACATCTGCGTCTGGCCGAGGATTGCATGAAAGCTTACCAGGGTTACGTCGACAAGTTGTGCAAAGTTGAGCAGGATCTCGCCATGGGCACTGACGCCGAGGGAGAAAAGATTAAAGACTACATGAGGAGCATTGTACCTGTTCTTCTTGATCAAGTAAGCACCAAGTGTAAAACGTTTCATAATATAAAGTTAAAACAATCGCAATGATTACCATGTCATGTCATTTTCAGCACCCAACTCTCATTCACTTCATTCTGTACAAACGGTTGGGCATGTCTCCGATTTGCTCTTTGTCATGTTTTATGCTTAATGCTGATATTTTACTTTGTGGTCTTCCACAAAAATATTTTCAACTTTGACAATGTTTTCATTGTTGAAATTTGTATTGAAGCGACTCTAACAAGATCAGTACTGTATGCAGATGGCTGTCCAAAAAATCCATTCATTGTTGTTTCGCGAAACTATAACGGCGCATTGCTCCAATTTCCTGAAATGCAGAGATGACTCAGACATGATAAATGTTTACGGTTCAATAACCCGGGCATACTGAAGCTAACGACCTTATGCTTACTATGCAAATGAAATTTAGCTCATCTAGTGATCGGTCATACAAGTAATTATCATAACTTCAATTATCTCAAACTTGTAACTTTTCAACTGACCGTCACATATTCCCTTAAATGTCTAAAACTATTCTCTTTAGGCGTAAGTTCCATAACCAACATTAACATTGTTCTTATTTTGGATTATAGACAGTTTTGAATTACAACAAGATGCGCATCATCGCTCTCTACATAATGTCGAAGAATGGCATCTCGGAAGAGAACCTCAACAAGGTGGTGACACACGCGCAGCTGGACGCGCCTGACAAGCAGACGCTGCTCAACCTGGCCAACCTCGGCATCAACGTCACCATCGATGTACGCACACTCATATTGTAACGGTCACACTGTAACTACTGATAATTGATAGCTCACGCCCACAACGCAGTGCACTGACACAAGAGCCTTTAACACATCTTCAGTGTTAGCATTTTTCATTCCAGTCACTTAAGAATTTCAGTTATATGTAAACACAGCTGAAAATAAATCCCATGGCTTAAGTTAACAGCCATTAAATTTGTGATGTGCTCATAAGATGATACATTTTAATCCCTGAACTAAACAATGTTACAGTATGTAAAATATTTAAATTGGTTTTGCAGGGTAACCGTAAAAAACAATACCAAGTACCAAGGAAGGAGAGGATCACTGAACAAACATATCAAATGTCTCGATGGACCCCAGTTATCAAGGTAACACTTCTTTAATAACACCACGGTACAATGAGAATGAACTTGTTTCTACATATAATATTTGACTTTATTGGTATTGCTTTGTTACTATTTGTATATATTAAGATCCATAATGTAAGAGCTTTGAGTACAAAGTAGGTGGCCCCAATATCCATAGATATTAACAAATTTCATGTTAATGTAATGTAATTATTATATTGTAATGTGATTAATAGCCTGCCTAGCGAATTCGATTACCCTGTAAGGTTAGGTTTGGCTAAGTTCTTATATATAAATAAATAATGTTTCAAAGGATATCATGGAAGACGCCATTGAAGACAAACTGGATCAACGCCACTTCCCATACCTCGCCGGGCGCGCTCAGACTTCTGGCTACCAAGCACCCACTAGGTAATGTTAAAAATGCTACTGATAATATTACATATTTTGATAGAAGTTAGAAATATAAGGTAGAAGATAAATATAAAATTTAATTAAAGTGACATTACATACTTTATTTTATTTAAAACTCTTTATTGCACCTCTAAAAATAAAAGTAACAATGGGCCAAGTTAATGCCTCGTGGTATTTTCTACCAGTCAACCCTGACCTGACTATGTACCAAGACATCTTACTATGAAGTGTATCCAACACAAAATTGAAATCTTTTGTTGTTTAAATTAAAATTAAAATGTCTAGTGATATGGTAAATATTCAATGACATATCATTGGGGCATCGTAAACATGAAACACTTTCAAATGTATTGTTGGAAATGTGAATTTCTTTTGCTTTTGACAGGATTTGTCATCAAATGATATCATTTTTTATCTATGGGAATTAAAAAAAAGCCTGTAGCAAATGTATTTTATTTCAGTGTTCGCTATGGTCACTGGCACAAAGATAAGGCCCAACAGACCATCAAAAATGTGCCTCGTCTGATCGTCTTTGTGGTTGGAGGTAAGTACAAAATACTGACTAACCCTTTTAATGTTTTACCGCTGGATAAGTCTCTTCTTCTAGTGTGAATGCTATGTCTACTTTTTTAAGCTCAGACTACCTCAGCTTTATGGAATAAATTGTTAAATGTAATAAAGACGAAATAATGGGAAATAGACTATTCGACAAATAAACCTTTCAGGCGTCTCTTTCTCCGAGATCCGTTGCGCGTACGAGGTGACGGCCGCTCTGAAGAACTGGGAAGTGATCATTGGCTCTTCACATATCCTCACTCCGGAGAATTTCCTGTCGGATCTGAGCTCTCTGACCGCCTAAATAATGACAGCAATCTGTCTTAGCAGGTCAGTGTTGCTTGATTGCTGTCCAAAATAACATTTCAATTTATCAAATCAGATATAGATTCAACTTTTGTCTACATTAAACCTTCACACAATATAGTATACCCGAATGTTTAATAAAGCCATATTTAAAAGTAGTTATAATGCTATGTTTTGTTTTCATAAAAGACTGTGAATCAAATCTCAACCCGATAAATAACAGACAGTTAAAAAATAACATTTTAAAGTTATTATAGTCCTTTGTTGACATAACAAAGCATAAACACATGAAGGGGTATACAAATATAAATGAGGATGACATACAATACCAATAAATACTATATTATATTTCGAGATATATGTTAGGTATGTCATTAAATCTTATTGAAATGTAAGTTATAACATTGTTTTATTTTTACACACTTTATTTATATTAATATTGTATAGATAAAAAAATAGTTTTAATTTATTTGTGATGTAATTCGCAACTTTAATGTTAAATATTATTATACTGAGTGATCTTAAGTATGTTTAAAAATTATTATCAGAATGTTTATTTTATTGTTAATGTTTAAATTTGAAAATTAAACAATTCCTAAAATTATTTTATTGTTAGCTTCTTAATACATTATGTATTCTCAGAAGTAGCAATTGAAACTATGTATACTTATATGTAAGACATATTTATTAATTTTACTGCTAGAATGATCATAGGTAATATAGATAAAAATTGTAATATCGTTATTTAAAACCCGCTTTTTGCTCTTACGTCGTTATCTATGTTCATGGTTTGATTTTAATGCCAAATGTTAGATTTTAATCAGTATCTCTTCATGTCTTTATTAGAAATGTTAACAATCAAATACAATTTGCATGTACTTAAAATATCTGCTTAGATCTTATGTCTTAAACAAGATGTTTGACCCTTTATTAAAATTTACTTAACTCGTGCATAATAATAATTATAGCTATGTCTTGCTTTACATTTTACGAATATTGTTAGATTATATTTAATTCTTCAGGTCTATTAAAATTATATTCTATACTTATTAGTATGACAACAGAATGTAGAAGAAAATTATGACTCAATGGTATTTAGAGTGTTTTACTAATGTAATATTTACCCAAATGTATTTACATTCCAGATATATCCACATACGCATTAATTCATCATGTCATGTGACTTGATATACTAGTTTATCGACATGACCCATGAGGTTAATTAATACGTTATCATTATACCGTTGAATTCTGGACATTTCATACTGTCTGTGCAATGAAACATTTTAAAACATAATATATGCAGTTGCTATATACATATATTGTTATGGGTGTTGTACGATAGTTAGAAAACGGATTTACTATTTAACTGTCATTACAATTATGTAGTAAAGTATTATTTTAGTTTGAACATTTCAATGTTATTAAAATTGTTGTTAATGCAAGTTATGTACCGAATCACTTTCTGGACAACAGTATTTCCCGTGTTACCAATAGAATTGTAAAACTAATGAAACGTTTGAAATTTATAGTTAGTATATAGCATGTAATTAAAGCTATCAGTGCAATTATATAGATATTGTGCATTATAACACAATGTTAGCATACTCATCATCAGTATTCAAATGTTAAAGGTTCTATGGATTAAATCGTGATTGTCGTGAATATATTTGTTTTATTTGTAGTTATTATTATTATACTTATAACATCACGCCTATTTCCCATAGCAGTAGGCAGGGACTAAAGATTCATCGGCTGCTACCCTGACAAACTTCTTTCGCCTTTTCTACATTCATCAAAGCCATAATAAATATTAAACATGTACAGGCAGTGGTACGCTGGTACTGGACTTCCTCTCACATTGAACATTATTGTTATTTTTTTATGGAATAGCATTTAATTTCAGCTGTACACTTAAAATTAATCTTTACATTATGGGTCATCAATCATCAATCATGCAAGTTTTTCACTACTTTTTTCGCCGATAACTCATATTATTCCACATACCCATTCAATTTGAAAGAAACGAAGCAAAGCAAAGAAAAATAACAAGTCGACTCAAATTTGTCAGTTAAGTGATATTCTTTATGAATATAAATTGGTACGTCTCCCAACCCTGCAAAGTAGAAAATCGAATTAATTACTTGAGAAATTGCTACGAAAATCATATCTTGATCATTAAGTAGGTACCTACTTATTAAATGTATTTCATATAATGACCCTAAGGTTATCGTGTGGCTGCCTTTGTAAATATTATTGTCTCTATATGTAGAGCTGTAATTTGAGTATCGATCACTTTGTCAGTCGTCATGGCTAAAGATCTCATCATTTTGGCTTACTCCGGTGGTTTGGATACGAGCTGTATCCTTAAATGGTATGTACTAAATCTCAACTTTACACAATGTTTTAAATGTAATTTGAAATAGAAATGTGATCACGTTCAATGCCAACGACATACATTTCGTTCATGTGCCGGCGACTCGCCTGGCGAGTCCAATGTTTTTCGCCAATATTTCTTAAACGCGTCCGTATTTTCTACTGAACTTCAAAGTGTAGACTAAATAAACGCTAATATGAACATTTACACGGTGGCTCGTATTTAAATTAGTATGTACCCGCCTGGCGAGTCTACCGTGAAGTATAGGCGTCATCTCTGAAGGAATTAAGAAAATCGTATTGGCATCGAACGTGAAATTATAAATAATTTAATGATTATATCGTAAAATAATTCACATTACATTTTTCCGCTGCGTGTTAGGCTTATTCAAAAAAATTACGATGTGGTCTGCTATATGGCAGATATTGGTCAAGATGAAGATTTTGAAAAAGCTAAACTAAAGGCGAAATCCATCGGAGCCAAAGACGTAAGTCCGAAAACATGTTTTTGTTCTTATTTTCTACTCGCTGAGCGTTACATATGCAATGTTTAAAACTGGAATATTTCCGCTACAATTACGGAATGAATATACATGTTTGTTGCTGTCCACAGGTGATTGTGGAGGATCTTCGTAAGGAATTCGTAACCAATTATATGCTACCGGCCATCCAAATGGGTTTGGTCTATGAGAGCCGTTACTACTTAGGCACAGCGTTAGCCAGGCCTTGCATCTCTGTTGGCATCGTCAATGCTGCCAAAAAACTGTCAGCCACGTATGTCCTTCTTCAATATAGTATTTATATAAAATATAAAAATAATAGCAACATTTTAAATTATATAATAAATACATATATAAATATTCTTTCACTTCCTGCACTAAATGTAGAATAAAGAAAATTTTTTATCATTGGGTAATTTAAAAAGAAGTCTTTGTGAAATGAGATGAGAAAAATAATTGAGCAAAAATAAATATATACGAGTACATGAAAAATAACACGACTGAGTACCCCAACTGGGATAAGTGCCCACAGCTAAACACATACTAAAATAGCATAGGGTTTTTATTAATTCTCAATAGAAAATCGTTACGTTATAGAACCATTCGCTTAACTTCTCGTATCATTTACGTCAATAACACAGCAAAAAAGATTTAGGTGGCAGTAACTTTCATTTTGATCCACTTTTTAAATAGATTCTAACGGTACCTTGTGCGCTATTTTAAGGTATATATCTCATGGAGCCACAGGCAAAGGAAACGATCAAGTTAGATTTGAATTGAGCGTATATTCATTATGGCCCGAGGGTAAGGTAAGAAAATTTTTCTCTATCAAATATTTTGATTAAGATCTCCCTATGTACATGGCTGTTTGGATTTTCTGATGACTGTCATTTTATTACAGGTCATTGCACCGTGGAGAATTCCTGAGTTTTTTGAGCGTTTCCAAGGGAGAGGCGATTTAATTAATTATGCTAAAATTGAAGGCATTCCCGTCTCTGCTACACCGAAAGCTCCTTGGTCTACTGATGAAAACATTATGCACATAAGGTCTGCGTACAGTTCTTGTTAATCTACTTTAACCGAATGGTTTCAATATTTTTTGGAAGTCTCATTTTTAAATGTCCCATTTATCGTAGCTACGAATCGGGGGTTCTTGAAGATCCTAGTGCAATACCTCCGTGCGGAATATTTAAAATGACGCGCAATCTACCGGAAGCCGACGATTTCGCCAGCTTTATTAACATTGGGTTCCAAAAAGGTAATCTTGCAACTCTCATTTTAGTTCTCGCCTTTTGTCTGTGTTTACTAAACTGAAATTATATTCAAAGGTGTACCTGTATCAGTTCAAATACCGAGTGGGTATGAAAAATCTCTAACAGTAACCGATCCACTTGCTTTGGTTGAAACATTAAACAAATTAGGCGCTCAACACGGCGTCGGCCGCATTGACATCGTTGAAAATCGTTTCTTAGGTTTGAAGGTAAAATTGAATGTCTCTTTATCTAATATGGATACTGCATTAATTACAATAAAACCATATACATATTGTATTTTCATAAACAATGAAAAGAATTAGTCAACGGCCTAAATACTAGATCTTGACTAAATGCAGTGATAATAAGTAGTGTTTGATAATTTTCAGTCGCGAGGCTTATATGAGACACCTGCCGGGACTATACTGCACCTAGCTCACCTGGATCTTGAAGCTTACGCCCTTGACAGAGAAGTACTGAGGTACGCAAAATTACCCCATTTCATTGGTAACATGCTCTGTTCTTAAATATTTAGGTATATTGTTAAATTTACAGATTAAAAAAGTACTTACAAGACAAAATGGCCGATTTCGTGTACAACGGTTTCTGGTTCTCGCCGGAGGCGTTCTACACTAGAAAATGCTTAGAATTGTCGCAAGAATTTGTCAACGGGATTGTAACCCTTCAGGTTTCCAAGGGAAATGGTATAAATCTTTTTGTTTATTAAACTGTTATCTTTTCGAATGAACAATGTAGTAAATATCGTTGCAATTAAAATAGCTATAAGATAATGAAAAAGATGTTATTCTGCTTTAAGTGAACATATTGGCAAGAAAAAGCGACGTAAGTTTGTATAACAAGGACCTGGTTTCGATGGATATAGCTGGCGGGTTCTCTCCGGAAGACAGCACTGGCTTCATCAATATCAACGCCATCAGACTTAAAGAATTTGCTAGATTTAATGCAGTGACCAAATTTTGATTTTATTAAAATTTGTTGCATATCTCATACTTTTTTTATTAATTGATCTCTACGGAAAATTTAACAGGTAAAGTACCATACCCTTTGAAATCTCACACTATGGAAAAAGAAGTGTAAAGTACTGTAAATATATTTCTAAGATGTTACCGTCGTATAAAAACTGCGTAAAAATACAATTATGTATCGTATCAATAGTTTTCTTTATTTTCTAACAATTTTATTTGACTCGTTGAAAATAGTCTCCTTTTGATTATTTTATCACTATTTGTCATAAAGTCATATATTAATATCACAATTACACTGAGAATATATTTATTTAGCAAATCCAATTTGCCGATATTGTATTGTATGTATTGTATATTATGTACCATATACCGATATTTTTAACCGATAATTGGATAAAAATAGATATAGTTGTCATTTTGATAGAAGACACTGACAGAACATCAAAGAATGTCAAGTGGTCAAGTTGACGGCTAATGCCAAGAGTAGTGAGTAGATGTTATCGATTTTTATTTACTTTCGCCTTTTCATTCATAATTCATTATCAAAACATATACGTAGTCTAATGTAAATAGGAATCCGGTATAAATATTGCGTACTGTAGGTTTATCAATTAGTAATAATATTGTTCATAGTCCGGTGTAAGTCAAACTGAAAAATGCTTAGAAACTTACCTCAAAACAAGGAAGCTTTATTAAAATCTTACACTACAAGATTAAAAGAAGATGTTAAAAGTATGCTAGAAAATTTTGAAGGTGAGCATTAAAAATATTTAATTAAATGATAGTTTTAGGAACATCCAAGTTTCCAAATCATTCTTAATGTGGGATATATTTCTAGACTTACGGAGATGTAAAAATCTAGTAAACTGTTACTTTCAATGCATTCAATATTACCTTGCTAACAAATGTTACCTTTGTAATATGAAATGATCTTCATGATATGTATATGGACACTATGATTTACAGAGATCATCAAGTTGGCGAAAGGTGAAAATGAATCACAACTAAACAGAATGACACAAATAGAACAGGACACTTTTGAAATGCAAGTACGAGCTGCTAACATAGGTCTGTTGTCATGTTTTACTTATTATTATACAATATGCTTGTGTTGTACTACAAATCTTGTGCTACTACGCATCAAGTGTAACATTATATATATGTATGTATTTTTTTCTATTTCAGTCAGAGCTGGTGAATCACTAATGAAATTAGTATCAGACATTAAGCAATATCTGATATTAAATGATTTTCCATCTGTTAATGAAGCAATCACTCAAAACTCCAAGTTATTTAGGACAAAGCAACAAGAATGTGATCAGAAACTAATGTCTTTGCGGGATGACATAGCAGCTGACCTGTATGATTTAGAAGATGAATACTTTACCAGCATATATAAATAGAAGTTATAGTATTACATAAAAATAATAAGTCCTAGAACAATATAATATTGCATGCTGGCAACCTGTTCGAAACCTGCTGCTCATCATAGATTAGTTAAAGCAATACTTATGATGGTCAAATATAAGATTTGTCAAATGTCATTAAATGATTTATTGGGAATTCAATCCTTAATAAGACTCCAAGTACAGAAACACCTACACTGTTTAGGGTTATTATTATTGATTTAACTGATTTTTTATATATATCCATTCAAATAAATTACTGCTTGTTCAGATCTTTTTATTGACTTATTTATAATTACAATGACATAACAAACCAAAAGATACAAAATACTTTTTAAAACATTTAAAATTAGAACTGAACATACACCAATATATCATTAGCAGTCTCTTATGCAACCACCAACCAAACCTAATAATGCTCGACTTTTCATTTGCTTTATTATTTACAATTGCAAGCATATCAAGACTGCTAGCCCTTTATATGATAACAATAGAAATGATAAAACAGTATTTAGAAAGTGTTTTTTTTTCCGATTATTATTTTAATTGACTCTGTAACATGATAGTGTTGTCTTTAAGGCGTTTATCTGTAATGGGTAATGTAAGAAATTGAAAATACACTTACTGAATTGCTGCAAAAATCTTTTTTTTTATTATATGGATCACGACTATTCAATCAGTGGGGAGTACATTCAAAGGGGTATAAAGGGGATGACAAGAGGGGCACGTATGTATGTATGCATGCAATTTCAAAAAAACATGTACATTACACACATTCAATTTTTATAAATCTTAATTGTTGACAATTAACAATAAATCACACTCATGGAATTATTGTGTAACTCAGGCTTTAAAAAACCTTAAAATAATATTATATATATTTTACCTATCACTGTTTTTGAAATGGTGCATGAGAATACTGCTCCTTTCTGGGGACATTTGACAAAAGAAAGGTTAGTAAACCCTGACATAGAGAAAGTTTACATATTAACATCACAATGAACAGAAAAAGCTACTTTTATCCCAATCTAATTGTCAACTATACAACATAACGTTTCACTTCATATTTTTGTCTTAACTTAATATTGCAATAGAGATAAGCAATAATTATTTTGTATCTTGCATCATTTAATACACTATACTATATGTTTCACTGTTTTGGTTTCAAATACAATAAGGAAAAAAACATTCAATTTACTTACACCCTTTATTTTCAACAAAGAAAACTAATTGAATGCCTGTTCTCTGTAATTTATACATTTAGATGAATTAGACAATACAATAGATGTGTTACAGAGCAAGTTCTCTAAAACTTAATAAGCATGTTGAAACTACTTAGGCTCAAATAAATAATGTGGTCCATCTTTAGGATATTGCTTAATGGTGACAGGTCTTCCAAACTTGTAATCCTCCAAGTAAAAGAAGAGCATAAACGATGATCCAATAACACCAAAGAACCACAACCACATCCGCCACAGAGGAATTAAGGGTCTCATGCTGGGATCATAACGATCTTCTCCATATATTTCCTGAGTTGCATGAATCTAAAATAAAAATATTTATTACCGAATATTCATTGTTAGTGATATTAATAAAACGAAATTTATTACGTGTAGAACTTACTATTTCATTAAAATTTCTTTTTAACTCTGGATTATCATAAGGATAGTAGGGATCTTTAGAATCCGTACCGATGTCGGGCAGTTTTGGATAGTCTCCGTAACACATTTCCTCCGGATAGGGCTGGTATTCCTCTACTGTTAAGCCATATTTTTTTGCAGCCGCAGCACGCTCTTCTGGAGTTCTTGGATAAGGACCCGGTTTGTATTGATAATTCCAATCTGAAAATGTTATGATATGACGTAACAGCGACTCTATTCATTACCTTGTATACAAATTAATTTAAAAAACCCCTTGGATGCTTACGGTTTCGAGAGGCATTGAAAAATATTCCAATGGAGCTTTTTAAAGCCTTTGGATTTGATAGAAATGTTTTTTTGATTAAAGCAGAAGCCATGTTTTAATTTTCTTTCGCATTGCCTCGCCTTCGGCCTTTCCTAGTTTGCAGTGAAAACTGGCAGCCAGTACCATAGATTATATACACTTTTACTGATAGACACACACTTATATGAACAGGACCATTTGAGATGTACATGAGAAAATATTAAGTATATTAGCCTAAAAATCTTTCCTTCAAAACATTGATTTAAATGTACTTATTCTTATTAATCAGTTGATAAAATTTGAAAAGAGGTAGATCTATTATAAATGAAAAAGTTTGCGTGGAATTACATCATTTTTTCGTATAGCAACAAATTAATATGCTCCGAAAATCCGAAATTGACAATTGACATATGGTTGATACGAGACAAGAGTTGTTTTGTTGATGAATAAATATTTCACATATCATATTGATTTCGTTTTAAACTGGTCCCGGGAAAGTAATTGGAAGAAAACATAAGGTAAAGAACGCCCATGATGGGTAACGATTCATCGCATTTAAGTGGACTAGAAATAAAAGAAAAACCTATTGACACCACAGATTTTTGGTCTCAGTATCAAGCTACTATCATCGATAGCTGTAGATATTTCAGTCTCAAAAGTGACGGTTCAGTGTCGGTATTTAAAGGAGAAGTAGTATCGGGTCCCTTATGGGCCTTGTCTTCACCTTTGGAAAAATTCTCTAATGTAAGTATCGAATCATGTTAATTTTGTAAATTTCTAATGAGCTTTATTTAACTACAATTTCATTCCAGAATCTCTTAAAATATCGCCACCCATGCATCGTGCGATATATATCCGCATGGCAACAACGATCTACATTTCATTTAGCAACAGAATATGTACAACCGTTGGGACACATCTTATCATCTCTTACTCCTCTGCAAATTTGCATTGGTCTCAATAATATATTACAGGCCCTAGTATTTCTTCATGAACAGGTATTAACTTTTGTTAATGTGTTACAAATAATACCTAAAATACTTATTTTACCAAAATTAACTTGGAAAATGCCTTCAACCAAATTCTTATATAGGATTTTTTTCACTAATATCTCTTTCAGGCTGGCACATCACATAATAATGTTAGCATATCATGTGTTTATGTGTCTGGTGATGGACAGTGGAAACTTGGAGGGCTACAGTACTTATGTCCATTTCCTGAATTGAACTCTGCATATTTGAAACATTCCAGAATCCACAGGTCTCACAAACATTATTATTAAAGTAGTAACAAAATTAAAATGTTTGGATATTCTGCTCTTTACATCTGTATATTATATAAATTTAATAGTAAAGCAAAAATTTCCTAAACATAACTCTAAAAACAGTGTGAATTATTTTCCTTAACAAGGAATTCTATGTTTTATGCTAATAGTTCCCTTTTATGTATATTTGTATAGATATGATAAAGCTGTGGATCCAAATGAAGATTCATATGAATTAACATCAAAAGTTGACCAATATGGCTTTGCAGTGCTTGTGGAAGATGTATTTAAAGGAAGAAATGATGGTTAATATTCCATACAGTATAATAAACTTGCCAAACAGTTCTCTATTCAATATCTTGTCCTCATAATATCTTAACTGTTTAATAAATATCTTATTCTCTTACAGATGAAGTGCCACATTTGAAAGAATTTAAGAAATATTGCAGGGATTTGTTACAAAATCCTGACCCAACCAAAAGGCCTAATTTATCCGAAGTTCTTCAAAATAATTTCTTTAATCATGAATTTATTTCTATCTATAAGTTCCTTAACTTTTTGCCTTTGAAAGCAGAAGATGAAAAGTCACAGTTCTTCAGTAATATTTTAGAAACACTCAAATGTTATGATGAAGAAACTGTTGCTAAACAGTTGGGAGGTTTGCTTTTATCAAGGTTGACACTTCTAGACCAGACTGCACGGAAAAATGTAATACCATTCATTTTGAAGCCAAAAAATGGTACTTAATTTTTTTTCCATAATTTTTTTCATAAGTTCCTCGAGTGTTGCTAAATGTGTGTATGTGGAGTTTGATGGGCATTAATTTGATAAAATATGGCTATTTCAGAACGACCACACAATGGTGAGCAACAACAAGGCTTTTTCACTTTAGGTGTTTTTAAGGAGCATGTAAAGCCACGGTTACTACAATTATTTGGGGTGAGAGATAGCCAAATCAGAATGTTACTCTTGGCCCATTTTACAAAATTTGTACATGTTTTTTCTCTGGAGGAACTTTCACAACATATTTTGCCAGAGGTTTGTACTACTTTAATAAAAGTATACTTTGAAGTATAAGTGTCAAAATAAAGTAGAACAATCATGAAAAGATTTTTAAATAACTGCAATTAGTGATAAAGTATTCCAATGTCAGGTATAATTTTCTTCTCAGATTGAGATAATGCAATTAATGTTCTTATCTAATGGAATGGTTTTAGTTGTCTCTAGTGAAATTTTTAGTGCAAAAGTGATATTGTTCAATATTTGTTTTTAGTTGCTACTGGGTATTAAAGATACTGATGACAACCTAGTGGCTTCAACATTGGTTTGCTTAAGTGAGTTGGTACCTATACTAGGAGCAGACACTGTTGTTGGAGGGAAACGGTCAAAGCTTTTTACCGATGGCAGACCAAATTCTAAAACAAACACATCTGTGATAAATAGTATTCCAAATGAACAATTATTTTTATTGAATAAATCTTTAAGTCAGTTTCACTGCTCTGAAGAGACATCAGATCCAGATCTTAATTCATCTGCTTATGAAGCAACACTATCATTAAATGAAAGGCCTTCTCCAGTTGGAGGTGAAAGTGTAGACAATGAAAGTGCAACAGTTGCAATGTACACAAATATCAGAAAAGAAATTTTAATTGAAGAGGAAGATTGGGATGACTGGGACAGCAGTAATCGCCAACTAGAAAAAATTAAATTATATAGATCAAATAGCACTGAACAAATGATAGACAAAAACGAAATTGATGTCGACAATGAATACATGGTTAATAATAACTTAAATTGTGGTAATCCACATTATACCAACAAACCAGCTACAAGATCAACAATCCTGCAAAAGGCTGCAATGGAAGCAAAAAAGAATATTGTCGATATTTCAGAATTAGACATAAAAAATCAAAAAATCGACAATACGAAAAACAGTGTAGATGAATTTGATTTCTTTGCTGATATGATGCCAATTATAGAAAAACAAGAGATTGTCAAAGTTGACACTAATACAAACCAAGATTTTGTTAGTAAATTGAGCTTTGTACCAGACGATAATTTAGATGACAATGAAGGCTGGGGTGACAGCTGGAATGAGTGAGTTGTAAAATAAAATAATATTGTCTTATTTTGTCATTCATATCTTTAATCATTGTTGAAAAAAATCTACAATAATTATTTATTTAATAAAACGAATGTAAATAATAAGTCATAGCCACTAATAACAACCTTGCTAGTAAAAGAAGCGGAGTGAAGGTTTGAGTCATAAAATAAAATTAAGAACTTATTATCTAGCATCAAGGCATTTCATTTTAGATTTAAAGACATCTAAAATGGACACTAAAGTATATTTCACATGTCATGTTACCAGTGAGTTTTATTCCAAGTTGAAAGTTATGGGATCAATCTCCAAGATGCAAACTCACAACCGCACAATATAAGACACATTGTAATCTTAACACAGCCCAAAGTGTATATGCTCTATATTAAAAGAACTCAATGGCTTAGCCAAATAAATATTTGATATTTCTTTCAATCATATGCATTGTTTTATTCATATTCACCCTAAAAATACATGAGTATTACCTGTTCTTATATACTAGAGAATAAATTAATTATGACTTAACATATAATGATTAGTTCCTATACAAACTAAAGTTCGAGTACAATACATGGAGAACTGACTAGACGAAAATGGACTCAAAAATTATTCTAGACCCATAAAAAAAAATAACTAATAACAATTATCTTTGGCATCCAGTAGATACAGTATTTTATAGTTTGAAACAATCACAGACTGATGACAATCCTCTTAGTGTATATAGACAAGAAGCACTTTACTAATAGCAATACAACTTAACTAAGGTTCAGGAGTGTCCACAATAAAACTAAGAAACAGTTTTTAAATATAAATACATAGTTACAAGAAACAGATTCCTCTGCATAAATCGTAACATAACAAGTCAACTTTAACACAATATATTATCTGTGCTTACTTTCATGAAACAGAGCAATCCTTTTAATTGTGATGGCTAGCATGAGACCACTGGGGTCTATTGGTAGCTGCCACTTGCCTCAATAACTTCTTGTGACTACACACACATAGCTGGTTTAATTCTTACACTGCAACCTTTATTTGTCTAGCAAGATCCTTTGAACTGTCATTATAGACATCTATCATTTGCTGTCGTGCCATTTCAGAGAGAGCTTCTAAGTCATTACGAGTCATGCCTTTGGTGGGAATTGGAGGCAATGTTGTTATGATTACTTTTCCTAAAAAAAATACCAATCACCATTTCACATACAATAGAAGTATATATTTTAAGTAAGATTGACATCAGTCATTGGCAACTTTATATAAAATTACAGGAACCCCATCAGATTTGGAGCGAAGCAGAGTTATGATAGTGATACACACACTAGAAATTATATATTTTTTCAGTTAAGAATGTTCTACAAATACAATAAGTTATACACATTACCAAGAAACCTAATTCACCTGTGTTATAGAATAGTGTTATGTTATTACAACGAAATTTATAACAAAATCAGCAATTAAAAATCTAAATGTGTATATGACTTCAATGAAGCCCCTGTTAATATTTCACAGTAACTGTTTCATTGTTCCCAATGAAATTTGAAAATTATTGCTATGAAAAATGTATAGGTGCATTTTTGTAATAACTTAATTCATATACATTAACGCTATAACTCTAACCTATACATTAACTCTTTCTTATTAATAAAGAAACCTAATATTAATTTTTACCATCCATTTTATCTTACCTGGTTCAAAAGTTTTCGACTCATTGTCAAGAAAATAATATTGGCTAAACACCACTGGCATTATTGGAATTTGGGCATCAATAGCTAAATAAAATGCACCTTTCTTGAATGGATGTATGCAACCCTTGTTAAAACGAGCACCTTCAGGAAATATCCATAGTTTTGTCTGTAAAATATGCAGAATTATTTAAATATGTTGTATTTTAAGTGTACACTACAATGGGTGGTCTAACTGTACCTTTTCCCGTATGACCCTTTCAGTTGCCTCCTTCAGCAGCAACCTAGCCTTATCAGTTTTCAATCGATCAATGAATACAAGACCGGACAACCAAGCGCCGAAACCAAAAGCGCCAGCATATATCAAGGGTCGTTTAGCAACAACTGTACATCGTTTCATGCGTGGCCACATTTCAAACATACCTAGAAATACAAATCAAGCGATTCGTCAGACAATAATTAAATTGAATTATTGCTTTCCATGTACTTACCTAGAATATCTAGTGAACTCTGGTGGTTTGATATCACAATGAAACATTGCTCGTTATCCCAATTTTCTAAACCGCGTAACTCCCATTCTATACCGACGATGTAAGATGCGTAGCGGCAGAAGCGGGAAGCAACACTGTATAAAGCATTAAAAATTACTACATTTAGAAAGGAGTACACTTCCTACTACATTAAAATAATCAATATCTCACATTAGGTTTGTAACATCGCGTGGGTATAATAATACTATGGGCAATAAAACTGTACAAGTCATAAATACATAAGCATAATACAAGAAAAACTTTAAGTAATATCTAAAAACATTGCTCTTTTCGTACAAAAAGGGCAAGGTGAATATAAAACCCGCCAAAAATAGTTCAGGATATGAATAGGAGGAAGCCATAACGAACCATAGATAAAGAAAGGAAAAAGAGATTTTCAATAGCAAAAATTATGATGTTGCTACATATGGGCGATTCCGCTATAGACGATTCCTGACATTATTTTTTTAATCAAGCTATTAGTTATTTTTTTTGTGAATAGTGCAAAGAAAAAAGTCGTAATTTAATATTAAAGACATTTTTATTTTATTTTACTCCATATTCAATTTTTTGGCGCGATTGGAAATATTACCATCCAAATAGTTGGGTACAAACTGAAAAATCATACCTAGCAAAACCGGCGTGAAACAGCTATTGTTAGCAGTTTGAGGCTATGTTTTACCGGTTAAACTTGTAAAGACAACATCCATGTATCTTTCTGTTTCAAAAATTGTAAGTATATGTTGTTATTTATTAAAAGTATTAATGATTCCTAGAATACATTGTTAACTTGTTGCACCCGCGATACAAAAGATGAAGAAGTTTAGTTTTTTCACAGAAATAAACAGCGGACATTCTGAAACTTTGTAAAAGTAAGAAGAAATCAAAACGCAATGTAAATTAATCGTTTTTAGGAGTGTAATGATTGTTAGGTTAAAATAAACAATAACTGAAATCGGTTGCACCCGCGATCTGAATTCTGATCGCGGGTGCAACTTTTTGTCACTTAACCTTTTTGTGTGATTAATTATACATTTTACTGTTTTTATATGCTTTGATTAATAATTTAAGCTAAATACTATTGATATTATATATGTAAAATGTATGTATATATTATATCTTCTATACCAATATATAAAGCTGAAGAGTTTGTTTGTTTGTTTGTTTGAACGCGCTAATCTCAGGAACTATCGATTCGAATTGTCAAACTACTTTTGTGTTGGATAGTCCATCTTTCGAGGAAGGCTATAGGCTATATAACATCACGCTATGACTAATAGGAGTGGAGCAGTAATGATAAATGTCGCAGAAA
>DWGJ01000154.1:0-42075 GCA_018246895.1 Aspitha aspitha aspitha | reverse complement strand
TGACGTTTTGTATGTATCCGGCTGTCAAACGTTTTGATTGTTCACTACTGCTCTCTCGCTGTTCCGATACTGTAGTCCTATATGTCAATAGAGAATTAAATCCTTTCGAATCTTTGTCCTCGTGTATTATTAACCATAATCCTTCATCGCGGAGGCCACAATTAGAAATTTCAAAAGACCTCAAAAATTTTTTTTTCTCGTATTAACCCAATAACCGCTCTATTGTATTGCGGTAAGAGGATTGGTATATTTTGGGTCATAGGTTACCGCGCTAGTAAATAAAACATAAAACGCTGCTCTGCGCAGTCACGCATCTGTTATTACATTCCTTACGATTTGTACTAACAAATATTAGGTAATAGAAAATGATCTACGTCATTATAAGGTTTCCATAGCAACATCCAACCTTAATCATAATGTCGACTCATCTTACCTACTATCCGTGTTCTATCATGATACCCAACTAATATATTACGGCGTATTAAGATAAATGAAATCCAATATCACTAATGAGAAGCCGGAGTTAATTTACCTTGATCTTATTCAGTGCGTAATTAAAACGCTCATGGAATAAGTGTTCAAGGACAACAAGGTAAAACCTATGCCTAATTCTTGGAGGTAATCTGATTTAACATAGTTAATATTTAATATCTGATTTAATAGTGTATGAAGATTTAGTTACACTTGGATATTAATATGTAAAATAAGTAGCAAGCATAGCATAGCAACTACGATTAATTTTGCGTCTAAACTATCATATTTAGCAGGCGTAATAATAAACATTAAAATATTGACCGACGATCAGAAGTTTGAAACTTTAGTTTTAGCATAATTTTAAGCAAAAACTCAAGGAAGTGATTCTTATTTTATTATTACCTACTTACATCTCTGAAAAAGATCGCCACAAGATTAAGAATAACCAATCGGCTTAAGCAATTAATTTCGAATAAGTGTATATTTTAATCCTTCGGGAAGTCTCTGTCAAGATTAATTGGACGTAGGAAGTTTTGGTGAACAGAATTAAACAGTTTGTGATTGTAGAGGTAAAATTAAAGGATTTTATTCTATTCCTAACAATTGTTCTTATACCAGACCCCAAGGTTAATTTTCTTTCTAAATTCATTTGAAATTTGATATTAAAAGGCGTGGCGAAAACCCCAAGCATTCAAACGCAGTAGGTATATTAGCATTAGCAGATATATTTCTTAACTGCTCAAATCATTTGTTATTTGCAATTCCAAGAACATTGCAAGCGCCTTAGTATTTCTCTAGCTAGGCGGTCATATTCCTTGTCTCATAAAACGAAATCCATATCAATGAACTTGTTTTCATACGTGTGACCGAAAAACTTTTCTACTCCACATTCAATCAAACTTTGCACGAACCTGGTTGAGAGTTTCGTGTTCATGAGACATAGAAACGTGAAGTTTATAATCGAGTTAGGAATGGATGTGGCATCTCGAATATCCACGAGTGAATTCCAACTTAGCGCAAGATTCTATCTGAAGCGGATAAAAGTTTATTTTCCAAATTTGAAAGAACAGGACTGTTTACCAATGAGTGTAAATAGAATTCAGCAGGCTTCGAAAGATTTGTCTGTGAGGAATACAGAACACATTTATTTTAGCTGATTTATAGTGTAAAAAGGTGAGTTAGTAAATACGACATTGACGATTTCAATAGTTGTTTTTGCTTTGTAACTTGAATTTGCTTTGTAACTGATTTCACAATTTTGTTTTAGTGGAAGGCGCAAAAAAATGTCCATAGGACTTTAAAAAACTATCCATTAAAAAAAACCGCAACAAATCCGTTGCGTAGTTTTAAAGATTTAAGCATATATACTTAGGGACATAGGGATATAGGGACAGAGAAAGCGACTTTGTTTTATACTATGTAGTGATATGTGGTTTAAAAGATTCATTAAAAATGAAATAACATTTTTCATAAAAAACTCTTTTCGCAAATTGTATGTCTTACATCTGAAATTAAATTACATGTATACTTCATTTTCGTACATTTTAAAGTTAATTGACCACACAAAGACGTGTTTATTGGAAAATCAAATGATAATAACTGGTATACCACGTATTGTATTGTAGATGCGAATACAATTTCCAATACAATACCAACATGCCTCAAGTAATTTATAACAGAAAGTTACAACATCTCCGAGTCAAAGGTAGAAGTTTAACGCCAGTTAACACGAGTTGCGTTGTGTGGTCGAAGTTCCCCGAAGGAATTGACAATATGTTACGTTAATTTATGTGAAATTTAGAAGTTCTGAAGTATAATGAAGTAAGGGTCGGACTGTTATTTACAGTTAATACAGCTGAAAGTTGAATGTCACCCTCTTAATTTTCTTGCGGATCGTAATTAAACATACTAAATTATAATTTTCGTTATATAAGTACATAATAATGACATCCCCTTTCATTTTGACCGCGGATTTTTAAATCGTATAAACAGTAGGTTCCAAATGTTAAATTATAATTATTTAAACCCCGATTATTAGGAAATCCAACCCTACATGAACTGGTGTAACAGTTGGAAAGAAGATACAGAAAGATGTAAAAGTGAAAACAGTCTGTAAAATAAGAATAAGAACAGAGTCGGGTAGTCGTTAATAATAAGATATGATTATGAAAATGGTAACTGCCGTAACCATTTATTTATTTAATCTTTAAAGAATCTTTAAGCGTTAAAGAATTCAAATGTTATTTTATTATGCTCCACGAAATATCCCGCCAAGTCTGTAATTACCTTCGTTTAATTGGTCGTTGTGGCAAAAAAAGCCATTAAAATAAATCACTGGAAGGAATTCCTTGAAATACACATCTCCGTTCTAATCTTATTTGCGTTTTAGGTGGGTGCGGCCTTAAAATAAATGAGCTGTGGACTATGGATCCATAAATATATGTAAATATCTAATAACTAAAACTTGATACTAAACTGAAACAAAACCAACGTAGGTAGCCTTTTATTTTTATTTAATGTAATTTGTAATGTACACTTCATCATATGTTTAAACATATTATGATTGATCATTATCTTGTAATCACTCGGAGATAGCACAAACGCCAGTGAACGTCATTAAATTCTATCGACCCGCGGTATTGAGATGTACACCATTTTTTATAAGCTTTAACGATATCATAATTTCGCCGGCATTGTAATAAAACCGACGATTTACGCTGGTTATTACGTTTATATGTAAAGTTTCAGCTCAGTGAAGATAAATTGCCCATTTCTGTAGCCTTAAGGCCTTCATCGGTGTATATCGTGGACTGTAAATTTTTCAGAAAACTCGTTACAAAGAAAAGTTTTTGAGAAAATTAAATCAATTAAATTAATGATTCAAATTTATAGATTACGTAAAGCTGTAAAAAGGTAGTGTTGAAACTCGCCGAAAGCCTCAAAGGCAGTTCAAGCCAAACGGCATATTGATGTGCCATTAACTAATATTTTTAGCAATCCGTATTGGAACAGTGACGGAGAATATGCTCCAGGTTTCCCTTCGCTACAGGTGAAAATCTTGTCCAGCAATAGGACGTAAACAGGATTGCAGCCACCCTCGTTATGCATGTGATGTCTACGGATTCCCGGACCTCAAACATTTGAAACGACCTCCAGGAAATAGAAAAGAGCGACTTAAGTTTATTACGTAATTTTTTTGCAACAAAGTATTGTTGTTTTTGTAAAGATAAAAACAAGAGTAGAGTTATCGCCCGCCATATGTCAAATGGAGCCAGTCATTTCTCACTTGTGTCAGCGCGGGACCGATCGGTGCATTGACACGGCACATTTATCATGTAACAACTGCTGTACGACGGGATATTTTTAAAGTGTCCCGCCGTCAACAGAATATTTTTCAAAATGCTTCTAATATATAAAATGAAAAAAGTAGTTCTTTATAAAAAAAATGTTGTTCAATTGGCGGTGGAAAGAATTGGAACTGTTTCTTGTACTTTCCTGTAAAGCACCAATTGTCGAAGGGTGAACTTCCATCCGCATCAACTAGACTTGTGGCAGTCTTTCACAATTTTTCATGCTCTTGTACAGCGCACGTGTAAAATATGGAATGCAAAAGTGCAACGTAACTCAAACAAGAAAAGCGAAATTCCTCCAGTTAACCCGTCTGCCTGTTAGGTTCAATGTATGAAAAGAGTTTTTGTTAATTTAAAAATTGCAGTATGAAATCGAGATGGCTTCAGCTGTTTTTTTATGTATAACAGTTTTTTTTGTAAAATACATTTTATTATCCAATGTAGAATATACATAAAATACTTAGTTGCCGTTGTATTTCACGAGAGAGAATATCTTCTTTGAAAATTATAGTAGTGTCTCCGTCTTTCCTGAGACATTGCTTATTTTTCACTGATATTGAAGGTTAATTTCATTTATAATGTAATAGCTGAAGCACGACGGGATAGTTTTGTAGTGTTACGTCGATATACTATTAATCGAACTATGTAATAGCGAAATTTGCTGAAGGTCGAGTTAATCGTTTAGAGATTAATTCCTTAATGTCCGGGCAAATTTAACGTAGGTGGGTAGGTACACAGGTCCTAACGTGAGCTGACTATCTCAATTTATTCTAATTTATTAACTTGCTTTTTTCACTTTTATTTTCATTTTTTTCAGGGGCTAATATTTGATAAAACGATGTTTTAATCCAGTACCTTTACACCTAAAACTTATTTCATTCAGCCATTCATAATACTCACTTTGGTATTTGTGAATTTAGTTTACGTAACAGTAATTTTGCAAACAAGAATGATAAACAGTGTTGATAGCCGAGAAAAATACCCGAGTGGCTGATAACAGATGACTTCGTTACCTTGATTTACTCGCTTCTGTTTGTAAAAAATACAACTTTCACAAATAACAATTTATTTTCCATAAAAAATATTTCATAAGGAACATTGTTTAAACTTGAATTGTTGCTGGAAATAAGCAAAGTAATTATTATACCTATATAAATGAAAAAACGACAGATATTTGACGGTAAAATTCGATCGACAAGTTAATATCGAAGTTATTTATGTTTTATAAAGTAGTAAAAATTGTCAAAACTTAGATTTAGGTACGTTCTGTTAACTGCATTATATCTAGGAGGTTTTCGTTTAACAAATGGTGCGGTAGATATACCTAAATGTAGCTTTAATATTGAGGCGATGACGTCATTTTCCGACTTGTACTCGTACTACTGACTTGCTCGCTCGTAATGTTGGTACTTGCGAGGAAAAATTAAGTGCTTTACGAATAAAATGCTCACATAAACTTGCGTTAATTTGCTTTGTTGGAAATTTGGAATATCACTTTTAACAATTCCTTGCCCGCCCATACAGAGAATTTGCGGAATGAATACAAAATTAGGTGCCTTTTTCTCTTCCGAGGACTCCAACGGAGGAATTCTTTTGTGAATTCGTTATAAGTGTGCGACGAAAATTGCGTTTGAATAATACGGAAAAATAATACTGATCATATATTTTTGTCATAGAAAGTTTACCGTACCGTACAACACATGTTTAAATAAAATATCTGTCACACCTATAATAATGATTCAGTAATTATTAATTAAAGTCCGTCGGGGATTCAACATAATGTGTATTATAAGTTTTTGATTAAAACAAATAAAACTATTTTTATCGTGAAAAGGAATGTAACCGCTATAGACTACCACGATTTTGTTAATAGACATGCGATATAAAAATCTTTGCTACATTAATTTCCATTGCGCTTATCTATCACTGTGTAACTATGGAGATGAGTATTGGAGATGGGTTAAGAACATGCTTCGCATCTTATGTTTGCATCTGGGCACATGTTGGTGTTGGCAGGCGGAATCAACGTCTAACAGTAAGGAGCCTTATAAGTTTGCTAAATATACGTTACACTGTATAATCCGAGTTTCATGGCTGCTCATTAATAACCTACATAAACAGACGTGGGACACACCACCCCTAACACAGATAAGGAACAATTGATCCCATACAAATGGCAGTCACTAATGGAATCGCAACACCATAACTCATGTGACAAACGACGTCCCACTATGGGGAAGAGCCCGTGATATTTGGGTCTGTGTTATAATAAATCTCCCCACCATATCAAGCTTAGAATTTAAATATAAGGAATATTAAATTCCGGCTATATTACCTTGAATATTTTCATGTGCTGAGTTGAAGATATGTGAGCACTTAATGTTAGGAAGATTGGTTGACTGGTAGAGAATGCTTTTAGCTTTGAGTCCGCCTTTTTTTGGTTTATTTTATGTTAGATACCATTAAAGATAAAGGCAATGACATTGGAATTTGCCAAAAAGTACTGTGTAAATGTAGATTTGTTGCACACAGTTGTCTATAAACAAAAATCCTGATTACGTCACGACAAAAACGATTCGTGGCTGTTGTCTTCTAACCAGAAGTCACGTAAAGCAAACAATTACTGAAATGTGACTCATTATGGTGTTACGAGTTCTGCGTGCATGGCCTGAGTATTGTTAACTTTCTAACCTTTGTCCAAATTATGGAGGACAACTCTATTGCTTTATCGATATCGAAAAGAAAGCGTAGTCAATATGTGGCAGGACTATATGGGGATGGTAAACTATGTAGCAACAAAGAATACGAGATGTTTCTCCGTTAAGTTGTCGACATTTTTGTTTACACACTATGTGCAGAAGTTAAGCAATGTTACGTGATAGCGCATCGAATTCCTTTTACGTTATAGTAATTTGTGACAATCTAATTGTCAATACTATACCGGTGACCATTTTTGACTATTGCGTAGAATAAAAAAATAAAAGAGCAGTATAAATGAATATATATATGTTTAGTGTTTTATAATAACTGAGTAATGTAATTAATTTATAAGTTAAACCCCAGAAATACAATGAAGTTGTGTTAGAAAAGGATAGTACGACGCGGCTATCTCTTTTCCTCTGCGAGTAGAAGCGATTGGATAACGTCACGATTATTTTTTCGACAATCAGACATGCCTGCCTCACAAAGGGCGCGTGTATTCCATATATATTATAGATGTATTGTGATAATCAGGACGTGACAACACATTACAAGTTAAATGGAAAAGTTTATGTGACCCTTCTGTATCCCCTTCGGGCGCATGCTAACATTCCAAATGTTCCAAATGTTGCCTTATAAAAGTGTTTTGGTCGAACTTCGCACAACGAGATTAAGGGTGAGTCGGAAGCTTTTTAATTTATATACGCATAAATGAAACATGGTTGTTATAAAGTTGAGCAATGCCTAAAGCAGTTGCCATTTAGATCGTGCCACTAATCTATACTTCTATACTAATATTATAAAGCTGAAGAGTTTGTTTGATTGAACGCGCGAATCTCAGGAACTACTGGTTCGAATTGAAAAATTATTTTTGTGTTGAATAGTCCACTTAATAAGGAAGACTATAGGCTATATAACATCCAGCTATGACTAATAGGAGTGGAGCAGCAATGACAAATGTTGCAAAGACGGGAAAACATTGATTTCCACGTGGACGAAGCCGCGAACACAGCTAGTGAACTTATACGGTGAAACTTACAGGTTGGTCTGTGCACTTGTTATTAGGTTGTAGTTATCAAACCTCGTAAATACCCGTGCTCAGTAGAACGTATATTTAATGCAATGTTCTATATCTTATTTCAATTACGTGCCTGGAAAAAATGGCTCTTCCAAACATCGATGACAGATGCTTTACCATTTTCAAGTAATAATGTAGTCATTGTATTTACGAGTAGTTGTAATAACATATGTTTTAATATGTAGAAATAGGTACCGCAGTACTACCTCGGGCGAACCGCATATATTTATGCTATCACCTCACTGCTAGTTACGTCATAATATGCCAAGTTAGCATATAGTAATATATTTCGTATTTCTAAAGGTCTTAATAGCTTAAAAATTTATCAGTATGATTATGTTACACCTAAATTGTTTGAGATACAAATAACAAATAAATCGCCTTACAAACAGATCTAAAAAATCTCCAGAGGTAAAACGTTAATATTTCATTAATATTATATGAAAATCAAAGAGAACAAATGAAATTAAATTTCAATCGCTGTCGAGATTTTTTTGTCGCGAAGATATTTCAATTACAAAATAGCTTTGGTCGGAAACGAAGTCACAATTTCAGTTTTTTGCCGCGACTGTTTCGAAATTAATATAATCTTATTTGTTACATTTAAAGCTATCTATATCTTTAGTTATACAATTCTGCTTTTTATATTAACTTACTTAAGATAACCAATCTATAAACCGCTTTAGCGGATTTATTTTAATGGAGTGAATTTAGAGTACCTAGTTATTTCATACCTACGTATAGGTATGGAAAAATTACAAACTCTTAGAGACATAATATTGATAATTTTATAGATACAGAAAGTAATGTAATTTTATGCTTTGTCATATTTTTATCCGAAATACTTTTATATGTTTAAGGTATTACCTCATAAAATATAGGCATTACACCAAATGGAGCCTAAATATCAAAAATATGAAGCCACATCTGTTAATGTTACGTCTCTCAATGTTATTCTCGAAACGAATGTATTATTTTCGAAAGCCTCTAGTGTGTCCATAAATCTTTTTAGGAGGCAACGATACCAAAAAATAATGTCCCTTGAGTGATTCTTAGTATAAACTGAGGACTACCAGTTAAACGTTTATTGCTGACGACTACGATACATTGAAGTACGGCCAAAAAAATTAAAACTATAAGTAATAATAATAATAACTAGGGACACCAAATACACTTTCGGCACTCGGAAATCGAATACACTCTTTCAAAAATTCCAGTTAAATTCAAAGGACAAGCTAATAGAAAATGGCAAAGTTGAGATCTTATTACTGACTAGCTGCTGCTGTGTAGCTTCGCTCGCGTGGAAATTAATATTTTTCCCGTTTTTGCAATATTTGTCATTGCTGCTCCACCCCTATTAGTTATAGCGTGATATTATATAGCCTATGGCATTCCTCAATAAATGGACTATTCAACACAAAAAGAATTTTTCAATTCGAACCCGTAGTTCCTGAGATTAGCGCGTTCATCCAAACTCTTCAGCTTTATATGTAATATTAAGTATAGATACAAAATTACGAATGACATTGATATAGCAAAAATATATCGTGTCGTTTCTATGAATTTGAATTAGAGAATCGAACATCGTAAGGTGTATAAGGATACTTGTGTCATAATATTCTTCACTGTCGCATAGCGTTGCCCGATCTCTACTTCATACGTGAGTCAAATTGTAACGAGCGTTTTATGAACAGAAAACCAAGAAACATTAGGATATAGAAATACCTATAAACACGAGTAAATAGCGTATGTATGTAATAGATATTAATAAGATGTTACATGCTTATCTTTCTACAATTAATAATGGGACTTGAAGCGATTTATTTATACTCGTTAAAAGGAAAAAAAGTAAAAATATATGTTACTGTTGCATCATAAAATATTTTACGTTAAAACATAACGAGCTCATCCCCAGCTCGTGCTATTCCATTTAATTAGAATTCCGCATTAAAGTGACCAGGTAACCCAGTTCTTGCTATCATCTCGCTTCTTCAAATTATTGAAAGAGTGCGTCAATAAAAACCACGGAAAAACCATTTTTGATCGGACTCAATTTTAAAATGAAATCAAATTGAAAAATGTATTTTTACGTTAAGTTATATAATAATGTGGTGACCGTTAATTAAATTGAATAGCTCTGTATACATGGTAGAACATTTTCAATTTATTTGTTGAAACTGTATTTACTATGAAATTAAATTCCTATCTTGACGAAAATACGCAATGCTACAAATATTATCCTTCTGTATATAATGAAGTATTATATAGAAAAGTCTATGTCGTATTTGTCATGTTCAGTGAAAGTAATTTGTGCACTAGTTTCAGATAGAAACCTTTTCTAAAATATTTTATTGGCTAATTTTTGCATACAAATTAATTTGATTTATAAAAGACCACTTTTGTAGTAATACAGAGCTTCGTAATAAATGTTTGCAGAAAGTAGATGCCCAATTACCCTATATTTATACATATAAAAGAAGCAATTAGCCGTAGTCTAAGGAGTTTACTAAATTTCAAATGAATTTCGTTATGGTTCCCTCTCACCATTGATTAGAAAAAATTAGTCTTACAGACGCTAATAAACAATAGCATATCTTGTGCTGTTTCATGTGTGACGTATGAAAATGAATGGATTTATGAAAAGTACCCAAACATGGCGTAACATGTTAAACTGACGGTTAACACATACTTTGCTTGTTGAAAAGTTATCAATACTGGTTGATAAAAGGTTCTTTTTTTGAAATGTTCGTTCCAGCCATTTCTGAAAGAACTAGTGATTCTGTTACTTCTAAGCTTGTATGTAAAATAATCTCTTATTTTAACGTTATTATACTAGGTTCCGTGTAACGCCATTGTCTAAAGCCGTTATACTGAGAAGTTGAACTGTTACTGCACTTTATTTAAATCTTCAATATGCGCCTCGGGCGTTGTTTAAACTATGTATATTATACTCCTAGCTTGCAATGTACATATACACCTGGTAACATTATTTCCTTTAACGGAATTTTACATACTAATGAAGTAACATTTTAGTTCACAACCTTTTCATATAACCGTTTCTGTTCCTTTATGTTCCTTTCTACATATGCAATTATGTTTTAATGATAAAAAAATTAAAAAAATGTTTAACATCAATCCGTTTTTCTCATATCCGTAAACGTTGTACAAATTTTTGAATGCTAAAATTAACACAAATGTGGTCAGTTTCATTAACATAAATTAACTTTACATGCAATTGACCCTAATTGGCACAAAACCTATAGTAGCTAAAGTACCCGATGTTGCGTATTGATTTCAAAGTTTTAGTTTACCCGGACCTCGAATCGGCTTTGAGCGAAGTTGATCGAGAAAAAACCAGAGTTCGAATGTACATCAATAAATTAAAGTACCTAAATTATTTATTGAATATTACATAGTACATATACTGATACGTTCAGTAAACAATGGATAATGGCATTATTTCTTATCAATATCACCGCTTGTTGCTTATTTTCATAAGCAGACATCGCTACTACTACTATCGGATATTAGCCATAAATTGTAGTTATGTAAAAACAAGCAATAACATTACGTTAATAAGATATTTTACCCGCTACAAAAATAGCTTACATCAATAAATAAAACGAGGCAACACAGCGATGACAAAGCAAAGCACAAATGAAAACCGCAACATTTTGTTGCCACACAACATTAAGTGCTACATTGTACAATTTGCATACCAGTTTAAATATACGAGTAGACGTCGTAGTAACTGTTTGTGTAGAATGCGCCTAACTTATTTATAACTTTTATTTCATTTTCAATTTCCAGCACAAGCCCTGAAATAATAATAATAATAATTGGGACAATTTTGGTATTATGGTAATGTGTAGAAGCACATTATTATGGTAACCGGGCAACTGATAAACGTACATACATACTACATAATACTAATATGGATATTTTCTTTCTTTGCGAAACATGTGATCTCAGCACAGAAATGTTTGTCGTGGATGGGAATCGAACCCGAGACCTCCGGCTTCAGACAGGGTCTCTAAACGCTAGATCCTGTTGGTCTAGGCTTCTTGCGATTTTTATTTTAATCCTGGATTTCTCTATAAAACGTCATGTATGTTTCATAGATCCTATTATGATAAAATCATTTATTTTCAAGTTCTTAATAAGTAACCAAACATTTGAATTCTGTATCTCGTGCTACTTGTATTATGTAAATGGTGATAAATTGGCTTAGCTGTAATTTAATTAGAATATGTATTGGGTTGAATGCGAAAAGAAGTGAGAAAACCAGTGACGGGAATGCATTTAAGCGAAATTAAAACCGCTAGTTCGCTTAAATGGACACTTTGTTGCCACAAAACATTAATTACAACGTCCGTAGATCTGAAAAATAAATGGACGCGACCTTTTTGCTACGCCATGAAATACGAGGCCTGAAGATAATAAGAGATTTATTGTAACTGTTACGAAATCTTTATTTACATGCGCTGAATCTTATATACAATATTATATATAAATAGTTTGGTTTCGGGAATACATAATAATGCAATATCACATTTTTTTTAAGCCCTGGTATGGTAATAGTTATTCTTGACTATATAGTCAATAGTCGAGTAGCTTCCACCTTCAATAGTAAGAGTTTTGAATGCCTGAAAATTTGCATTTATTTGAAGCCGACTAAGAAGTTATCATTAGTTTAAGACAAAATAACTATGGTTCTAATGTTCAATGAAACCAATATAATTACTCATTGATATATTTAAATATGAAAATTCAATCAATATTACTTTTCTAAAGAACGCTACGCTACAGATTTATTCAAACAAAAAAATCTCATTAAAAACACATTTTTTTATTGAAAAATCAGTTCTGATTCTCGTTTTTCGTTCCGTGGCCGCGTTTATTATGTTCTTATTGCCAGCGGTAGATGTCCTCAGTGTAGTGGGATTATTTTTAATTAAAGTATTAACTTACTGACGTACATAAGCCAGGCAGTACTTGTGCTCTTTTGCGGTTTCTATACGCTTTTAGTGCTTGGAAATATAGTAAATGTTACGGTGACTAAATTCAATTTGTTCACTAAAACTTTAATTCACTAATTATTTCTAGCAGTTGTATATTAAATTGATTAATTACAAAGCAAGTCTATAGATATTTAAGTACTTAATGTGTTGTGGTCTGTATATACTAATGTAACTCCACATACATATTCCTTACTGGAGATGAACTCATTTCCCAAACAATGCATTGGCATTTCTACTAATGTTACTAACAGTAGGTATTCTATTTCTGCAATCATGTTATCAATGAATGCTAATCAAATAATGTTCATGTTAACAAGTGCCTCAAGTTGCAGGGCTCAAGGGTACACAAGAAAATAAAAATAACAGTCCCATTCCTACATTCCTATAGAAGTCTTAAAATACTTACATACATATATGAATAAAGGATTCCGAAAAGAAATTTCTACGCGTAGCAATTACGTAGCACCGATGCTACACTGTTGCTATGCCGCTACAGTTAGTATGCTACGATGCTTCTACTTTGAAAATATGTATGTAATTACAACAGAATAGATTTAGATAGCTTATACCGAAAACTCATTAATTCTGTGTTAAGTAATCACAACAATTTTTTTTCACATAACCAAGTATAGGTACTTATTTTCATTTGCAAATTGCTCTGAGAAATATTCCATTGCATTCAACTGTTTTTTTTTAATCACTTTACTGTTCATGCGATACTGCTTTGGATTGACATGCCTCCAAATCCAAACATTGGAAAAACTCTTGAAAAGTAAGAGAAATGGAATGGTCAAAGATCTATTATATATCAAATACGTATACTGTATAGTAATCCAATCCACTTTAATTAAGCAGTTCGAGGGAACAAATTGACAATTAAAACATGAAAATTGCTTGTAAAACGTAAAACCGGATATCGCAACAGTTACTGATGATTGTCGTTTGTTTTTTGGCAAGGCTGTGGCTTGGCTCGACAGCTTCAATAAGTATTGTTGTAGGGACACGGGCGCGGCGGTTATCCGGTTCAATGAATACTTTAAACAATAAATTGTGAATAAAAATGAAATATAATAGCTCAACATTTAATATAAAGTTAAGCAATAAATATCGTATTCATGTTTTTTTCATCTTATGTAAACCTTTTATTTCATTATACACTTTGAATATGTTATTCACACGCGAATTTTTTTTACACGTAAAATTCTGATATCGTGTCTGAAATACAGTTCAACAGTTCGTAAGGAAATAATGTCACGGCAGAAATTCTAAGCATAAAGCAATCGTGTCAATATTGTAACTAAGTGTTTAAAATTCAGTCGCTCGTTCACATTACCCTATCCACGTGACGGACGTGCGGATAAAGAATACGTGACTAATGTGCGGATCCCAAACACGGCGTATTTACGCCTCGCAAGAAGAAAATGTTATTGTACAAGCCATTTGTTCTTTGTGGTACCTTTATTTAGTTCCATATTTGAAATTCATTGACTATGTGAAGTGTGTAAAGTCTTACTTTAAGCTTACTTTAAAGCTTCCCATTATAAAGGGCGACCTGGGTGCAATACTTCAACAATACAAAGCTTTTGATGATGAATTCGAAAATTTACAAATTAAGTATTGTTTAACCTTTCAATTTACTTTTATTTAAAACACTAATAATTTGTTCATCTGAAAATCAAAAATGTTTGTGATTTGACAAAGGTTTTATGGATTTCAATATCCTTTGCAATATTTCAATTACTATTTCATCTAGCTATATACGTGGTCTATGTTAATAAGGGAAAAATTCCTGTAAATTTACTAAGAATATCTCGATATAAAATTAGGCTATAAATATAGACGCACCCTCAAACTTTGTGTACCCTTTGATGATTGAATTATTGGATACAGACCCTTAAGCAGCCCTTGACTCGAGTTAATCGACTTCGAGTCAAATCGATCAATCAAGATTTAATATCAAATTGCCTTAATAACAGTCGACGACATATTTTGAGAACGGAAGAGATGAATTGGTTTATCGAATCTTGTCAATTTGAAGATGAAAGATCTTGAGTGTCAAATAAATCATTGGCCGTGATGTCTGCGATGCTCTTTGCGTTTATTCCTATTGATTTAATTTTTATTTTTTGTAGTCGTTATGTAATAGATGTAGATGCCGTAGATTTACGCTTCATTACTTGCTGGCGTAATGTTTCTACTATCCTGCTGAAATATTTGTCATAAGGCCTATGACTTGTTTTTGTACCCGCGGTTTTTCTTAGTGACAAAATAAATAAATATATTTTTATTGCTCCATGCAATAAAATCTGTAAATTCCCAAATGCACAAATTCCTTACACGATTTAAAATTAAAATTAAAGGTTGCAATCGAAATCCTGTTAGAATTCAATAAAATGTCAACAGGTATCAACATTATTTCAAACAATCGGATATTACTGTGACTGAATTCGCCTACAAGCGAAAAACGTTATATACATACAGTTTAAAAATACTTCGGAAAGAGGATTTTACATACATCATGAATTACATAAAATGCTTTCACCGCGACAAATTCGGTACGGTGGGTCAATAAGATTTTTATGCGACCACCAAAATCGTATAAAAGTGTATGTTTCCGATGGTCGTAAATTTTTAAGGGGCAATGCTAAAACATGCTTTATATTAGCACTTAAATCTATCTCGCTAGGTGGGATGCGAATATTGTAAACATACGCGACATTCTTTCACCCGGGACCGCTACTTTTCAATTCCTTATCATACTTGTATGTATCATATGTGAAACATTTTAGCTTGAATATAAATCACATTATTTGAAACTAATTCCAGTTACTGGCTAAGAGCTATGCTACATAATATTAAACGACGTTTGAAACAGTGTAGACAGTTGTTTTATGCTAAATTTCATGTGACATTCAAACGCCCTTGGTTTCAAACTGCCGGTTAATACCGTGTGACCTCCGTTTAACTATAATTTATATACCGCTATTGGAATTCTCTAATAACAATTACCCAATGCGTCGACAAGTTATATCATCAAATTTTAAGCTATCTTTGGTCTTTAGATGAACTAAGCTCCAGTCCTGTTTATAATTGGACCATACATACATACACGTACGAGGTAGTTAAAGTTTGATAGCAATGTTGCCTGTAGGCCTCGTAATACTAAGAAGTCCTGTCAAGTATCTATGAATGTTCTTGAACAATAACCAAATTGTGGTTGAAGACATTATACGCAGCCAATTTGAGAGATACGCAAGATAGAACATTCAGTGTTCTTGTAAACTATTTCATCCTGTGTTTATCGAAGGCTTAAAAGGTCAGAGGTAGTGCACAACATTTGGTTATTTTTATTGTAACCAGGTACTTGAAATATACTGTAAGTTATACGATATCGTATTCGTCCTAAATATAAATTATTCCACGAATGATAAAAAATTGCACGTGTGTTCGGTAATATTCTCGTAACTCGATCTTAATACCGATAAGACTTCTAATATTCGTATGTACATATATTTATGACTTAAGTATATTAGTTTGGTATCAATACTTAATTTCCATCAATACATATTTAAAGTATTAACGATTTTCTAGTAGTTTTTTATTAGAATAGATAGAGTAGCAAACGAGTAGGCAGCAGTCATAAGTGGCCGCCGCCCCCATGTATGTATTGTATACTAGAATAAGGATCCAGAATATGTTCGGATATTTTTTTTATGTTTTAACATCACATTTATAAATAAATCAATACCAATGACAAACAGCATGAACCCAAACTATATTCCCTTAGGATTACACGGACTAAAATTTATTTGAACAACGAACAAACAAAGGCCGTTTAAAGCATAAAAACAAATACAATTTGTTAGCGGGCGTACACAGCGTTCGGTGTTTTCGGCCGCAAATCAGATTACGACGCTCAATTTTATTTTATCCCACGGCATCTACAGAACGGAGCGTTCGCACCTCCGTCTGTAAACCCTAGACGAATTCGCGCAACTCCTATTTGTTGCCGCGAAGTTTCAACGAGTTTCGGAGCTTCCAGGAATCGTTTTGACGTGTTATCTTGCGAGTCCTACGTTCATTTCGACAACAACGTTTACCTTACGAGACGCGCGGAATAATTTCGGATGTTTCATTTTATTTCTCAAGTTTTGAGAAGGGAGCCGCTGCGTTTTATGTACAACGTGATTTCAGCTTTCGTAATATGCTTTTGCTGGTTACTTTTGCTTTGTTTTAAAGATTACGTGCAAATTAAATACCTCAGGATTGTTACTGGATCGGGGATATTTGGTTCAGCAGTATCGGAATTATTTGACAAATTTCAATTTATTGCGATAATTTTACATGTGGTAATAAACAAATATGTAATTGTACTGATGAAACTAATATTTGTCCGTAGTGGGATACTAACTCAGAGATTCAGCCTCGGCAGCCTGATTTACTAACCACTGGCCAAACACGCTTCTAGAAAATATTTTTACGTATTCCGTCTGAACTACGAATAACGGCGGTATGTGGGACTTACTGACAGAAGCCAGAGAAAAGATTACTTTATACGTGTATTTGCTTACATATTCTGTTACGGAATTTATAAATTAAGGATTTGATTTCCAATCTCTTTTTCTATTTTTTACCAAAAATTAAGCGTAAAGTTTATGTAAATATGAACGTTTGTGTATACAAGCACACAAATTGAGTTATGTGTGGGGTTTTTCAATTTCAACCTGTGAATTTCAAAGTGACTTAAACATATTACGGTACCATAATCCTACATGCATAAGGCGAACTCACAATCTACCGTTCGCCCAACAGGTGAAACCGCATTTAAGTATTATTAATGTTTCAGAATACGTCTATGTCTTGGGAGACATAAAACATTAATACGAATTACACTGCCTCTCACTCTTCTACAGTCCGCTCAATCTTCATTTATTTAATCCTAACTTTAATGAGTTTAGTGGAGTTTTGTTCCATTCCATTTTTAAAGCTTATAATTGGACTACGATACTACAAACATGACATACGAGGGAAAACGGAATAAATGCCGATTATAAGGATAGAATTATTGGATTTGCATTGAAGATAATGTCATGCTTATTTATCGAATTTTTGTAAAAATAAATATTCGAAATTCAAATTTTACGCGACTTTCAATTCCTAATTCAAATTTTATGTGACAAAGTGCGACTGGCCTGTTATTTTATTAGTGCGCCAGTTTTACATGAATGTACATAATATGTTGGGTGTAAGATAACCCGTGTTGATTAATTTTATATTATAACAACTCTTGACGTCTGCCTAAAGTTTACTATGTTACCTATTTCAATTTTTGTTATTATAAATAATTAAGAGCTTTGAAGCAATTCTCACTGAACATAAGAACGTTTATTCATAAAAAGGGCCGTCAATGGAACAAATAATCCCACCATTTCATTTTGTGAGTCTGAAAATTATTTCTTGTGTCTTTAAAATTGTGTCTTTAAAAGCAGTCGACAAAGAAGCACAAAAAAATTCAATACAATTTTCTTCCTCAAAATAAAACGTTCCGAATTCAAAGTTCGACGGTGTCTCGTAAAAATAACGGAAGGCATACTTTGTTTGTATTGGCTGATGAGCTGTTTACTTTGCAAACGGTACTCGTATTTATCTAACGTTATTTATTTGATACACACACATACATACCGTGTACAAATTGACTTTTGCAGGTAGATACAATTATTGTTACAGGTTGGCTTCGATAAACAAACAAGCGGTAATATTAAGACTATCATACGTATACTAAAATATTCAATGTGATATTCGGAGTTACAGAGGAAATGAGTCGCACAATAAACATAGTTCTAAGCATGTACATAGGTTCTCAAACTTATTTTATCTACTGCCCACTTTGAGAATATTCTTCTTCTAACCACCCCGACATTATTTTATTTTAAATAAAACTAAATCACTTCTACGCACAAAATTTCCTTTACTATTACAAACTTAAAAGCCAGGGCCCATAATGGGGCGTCATCGCGCGCTCCGAGAAAAAGTGATCGACGTACAAAAGGTCTTTAATTCGTTTAGGAAATCAATATTATGTGTTGTTAAGCACAACCTCTATAATGCCCCATTATTCTCGAAGCTGGGTGACGTCAAGATAAACTGCGTGCCGCGGACGCAGTCCATTCGGCATTGGCAAGGGTGAAAGACGGATTAACGGTCCGACGTAGATAAATTACATTTTGTTCTAATCCCGCGGTTAGTTCCTATGTACTACCACATTATATATGTATACTCGGATTAGATTATATGAATGGATTATACTGCAATTAATGAAAACCTTAAGCTCGATCATTACAGCTGTCGATTTTATTACTTCTTAATCTTTTTAAAATATTTAAAACCGGGCGAAGCAATTGTAATAATTATAGATTATAATTTTATATGTTAGTACGCGTATATTATGTGACATATAAAAATATTTGATATCACGTAAAAAACTTACTTGTTATCGCTAAAAATTGGAATCACTTAAAATTAAATGGTTTTCAATGTTTTATAGTACATATATTCTATTAGCTGTGTCCGCAGCTTTTGTTTTTTGTTTTTGCAACATTTGACATTGCTTCTCCACTCCTATTAGTCATAGCGTGATGTTACATAGTCTAATAACCTACCTCAATAAATGGACTGTTCAACACGAAAATATTTTTTCAATTCGAACCAGTAGTTCCTGAGATTAGCGCGTTCAACCAAATAAACTCTTCAGCTTTATAATATTAGTATACATAGATATATGTATGTAGATTGAAAAATGTTTCTTTATGTGTAAGTATATATCAAGGTAAACTGTGTGTAATGGACCTAGTTCGTTAGCAATTAGTACGATCAAGAGAGGGATTCACTATCGGAATGAGATTAACTACAATCAACCCATTTAAACTAAAATGTTAAGGTCGGTGCCAATAGGAATATCTATCCAATATTGGGACGATGGTGGGTGCGTATTAACATATTGCAGGTACTATCCTTTCCATCTTGTATTCTTAATTAAATACCCTGCTATCTATGACACCATTGAATAGAAATATTATCTGTGTTATTGAACTAAAGCAAAATATATTGTTAAGAATTTATTTATTTGTGATTTATAGACAGCATCAGAGACGCAAACATACATAAGAGACACAGCAGAAATTTGATTTTGATTTGATTGTAGTAGTTATTTCTATTTTAAGAATAAGTTAAGTATACATGCTATGTACATATTTCATTGGTCACTTTATCCTGTCTTTTATCACATAATGGGTTCTTTAAGTAAAATCAAACACTAAAGTCAAGTCAAATTGAAGACGATAAAATCAAATCAGAAGTCAGACGTTAAGTTATTATTCATTCCATTTCAAGTCCATTCCATATTATAAATGTCTAAATCAGTAATGGACGGTCATTGTCGATTGTTGCTGACGGTCGTGAAGCAATTAACCGTGACACGGGCCACGTCACGACACCTGAGACATTGAAGTGTACCCGAATCATGGCCACTCGAGACAGTTGATTCATTAGCGATCGTTAATTTATTATAGAGATGTTGCTGGGGGTTGAAGTCATTAAGACGGGGAGCGACAAATGACTTAATAGGCACGAGTATATCCGCAATCGACACTGGAGGACAACGATGCGTTCCGTACGGAGATCCCTGAGTCCTTCATCAGACCTGAGGACTACCATCGAGGGGGTTTAAGTGCGGTAACAAACCCTCATTATTCGGTCTCTCCACGGCGCCGCGGTACCTTTTGAAGGTTTCGCAACAAAAAAATGGTATATCCGCACTTCGACACTAATACCATAAGTGCGAAAGTGTGTTTGTTGGTTTGTTTTTCTTCCACGTCAAAACGGATCGATGGATCGATGTGAATTTTGTTGTGGATAGTTAAACGGCTGGAGAGTGTCTTTGCCTATGTTTTTGAGAAAAAAATTCTAATTTCCACTTCAAAACGAGTTGTAATCAATAAGCGGGATAGATGTCGTTACGAGCGCAGTAATCATAACCGTATAGTGTGACTAATTTATTTTTGACCTTGTATACATGTTATTTACCAGCTGTGCCCGCAGCTTCGCCCGCGTGGAGATCAATATTTTCCCGTTTTTGCAATATTTGCTACTCCACTCTTATTAGTTATAGCGTGATGTTACATTGCCTATAGCCTTCCTCAATAAATGGACTATTCAACACAAAACATAATTTTTAATTCGAACCAATAGTTCCTCAGATTAGTGCGTTTTTACCAAATAAATTCTTTAGCTTTATAATAGTATAGTATAGACATGTAAGTCGCATAACATAAGGTGGATAATAGTAACATGAGCTAGTTTGAAAAGCAAAAAGGGCTATCATAGATCACTCCCCTTCTTTTAGGGCTTGGCAAACTATTCTGTATAAACCTGAAAATAATTGTAATTAATTGACTAGAAGAGAAAATAGTCGTACGATGTGCATGACATAAATATTGAATACATAATTTGATTGAAATTCTTAGCTTAATACAAAATTTGCGCAGCGCCAGCACTTAACTCATCCGCAAGACAAGTTTCAACATGAGACTTAAAGGCGGAGATTACTCTGAATAATGGTAGGTTGGTACAGAAATTCGAGTTATCCATTTTCATTAAAATATCTCCCAAAGTGCCACATACTCGCTGTTCGTAGATCAAAGCCTTATCCCCCATTACACCACTAATCGTATGGGATTTTGCGCTGATGCCTCTAATTAATAGCGTATGTGCGGTCCCCGCGTTCTCTGAGCGGTATTAAATCAAGTTAGGACATCGATTCTTAGAAAGGAGCATTTGGTATGTACTAGATTCATAATATATTTTGTATACGTATGTACATGTTAGTTATTTCACACTTTAATGATTTTTTTTCACCTCTGAATGGTGAGGTGGAAAAAATGCGGGTGATATGTGGAAAAGCTATTTAATAAGTAAATGTTCATTCTTTATGCTTCATAAAGTAAAATTATTTTGTTCTACTCTTTTATTGTTCCACTTCATTTTAAGGCCATAATCTACCACGTTGACCAACTGCCTATTGGCAGACTTCACACACCTTATAAAACATTACATATTATATAACATACTTTTAAATGTAGGTACTTTAGGTTTTACAAAAAACAAAGAAAGTGTCTTATAAAATGTTTTAGTTTTCCTAAATATGCCCAATGATAATAATAAATGAAAAGTATTATTGAACCTTTTTTTATTGAAATGGCTGAAACGATTTTGATGAGACTTTTACTGCTAGCTACAGATGATTTGAAGAGTTGATTTGGGTCTTAAACAAACAAAACAAAGCGGAATAGTCTCAGCTAACAGCTAGTTATTGTTTTATAGTATAAAATAATAGAACAGCGCCATCTATACACCTTAAATTGTACTGCTATTCGAGAGGTGATGTCGTTGGATCACACATACCATTTAAGGTTCAGTAGTGAACCGGTAAAGAGGTGAAGGTGATTTTGGTGTACATTTACTTTAACATTTTAAAAATAGATGTCACTTACACTCATTTTATGTAGTTAAGTAATACAGAGTTCTATTATTATTTTTATTTATACAAAAAAAATGTGTTAAAAAATTCATGGCAGCCTATATTTATAATCGTGCGTTTGGAATAAAATACCTTATGTATTAAACACGTGGGAGGACTCGCCCACATGATATCTATGCAGTTAACAAGTTAAAACAAAACAAAACAAAACAATATTGCTATTTTAACTTTTACCCGATAGATGTCATTGTATTTTGAGCTTTGTTCAAAGTTCATTCAAACTAACAATAATTTTACTTCATTTATTTGCCAATATAAAACATGGTTTAAGAGATTAAGGTGATATAAAACATTGTTAAAAGTTTATTACATTGCTGATTTTTAATAATAAACATTAAACTAATTTAAAATTATCTGATAAATTTTATGACATTATTAAATTCAGATGAAGACAAGACAGGAAAGTGCTATATATAAGTCATTTATGAATACGTACTAAAGTTAAATATAAAGTACACACGCATTGAAATACAAAGCGAAAATAATATATAAAATATAATATAATATAGGTAGCGAAATATGTTCAATGAAACAATTCATAAGCTTCTTGCATTCGTACTTAGATCTATTCTACATTAAAACGGGCGTTTCATTCATGAGTTACTTCTATCCATTGAAACAGTTGACATTCTGTGGGGAGGCCATATTGGTATGAAAACATGCGCGGTGCTGGCGCATGCGTATCACTAGAATTCCCCATTGTGTATAACCAGTACTCACAAATAGGTTGTCAAGTCTTAATAACAATCTTGTTCTAATTTTTTTACTGTATCACTATTCGTAGCAGCGTTTATTACGCTCAGGATAGTTACAGCATATTTTCCACGTTATCAGCACGTTATTTACGATACTTTATACAGCAAAGAATAAATTTAACGACAGTGTATACGTTATATTTGCTGCAGTTTTAATCGCCTTTAGCCTATTCTAGAGGCATCTTTGTGATCCGCAGCGTTCTAATCAACAGGTACGTTGTCTATATATAACTTTCGTCTGAATATTTGTGGCATGTAATAGATAAATGTATAGTGATGGCCGCCGCGTGGGCGTTACTCCAGACGTTCCGCGTGGGTGGATAGGTTTTATCTCGTAGACGGGACGTTTGTAAATAAATGTATTTGTCAACGGATTACCTTCGTAAATCTGCATCATATACAGATAGAGATATTGAGAGAATTTTAGAAATTTAATTTACTTAGCAAGCCTTAAACCGATCAATAGTGCGGCTTGCTTATTTAAATATGGCTTTCCTTTGTACTTTTTTTATTTGTGCGTTCAACCGATCGTTAAGCCTTTAATGAAACTAAGTCAGTCTTATAAAAAGCAGAACAATAAAAGAAGCGTCCAAATATTATTTGTTAAATCGTTATTAATTTAGTCTTAAAGACACAATAGAGCATAAAGCAAATAAACTCAACTTTATACAAAAACTGTACATTTTAGCGACTATTTTGAAACTTCTAGAGTTTTTCTTTATCAATGTATGTAAAGTTTATTATAAATAATAATGGCGATTTAAAAAAAAAATTATAAATCCTATTGGGCAATCGATAATGTTATTATACTCACAGAATTTTTTTTAAAGTACTATTAATTATCCCTACATTCAATTTAATTATAACTCATATAAGTTATAATTACGTACATTATATAAATATTCCTTAAACTTGTAATAATATTCTTACATGTATGTTAAATTCACCATATTTTACTTAGTATTATATGTCATACAAGGAATCATGATGAAAGTGGGTACTCATAGGTCCTAAAAGGCAAAGAATAAATTCGTCAGAAAACTTGTTGATTCAATGACTTATACCTTAATTTTTAAAGCGTTATGAAAATATAATTACATTTTATTATGTATCTATATTCGTTTTCAGCTATACAGTGTTTTTAATTATTACGTTGGTTATTTTTATACATTTTTTTATTAAAAACATTGAAGTGATTTCATGTCCAATGAACTTTTAAATTTATATTGTTCTTCACAACATATAATAACATTTTTTATTGTCTAGTCCCAAGGAATATTCCCTCCATTAGCAAGGCTATCGACGTAAAATCAATATTTGCTATTCAGTGTTGCTCACGGGTCGTTGCTCATGTCCTACATACATGTACATGTTACAGACATGTTAGTTACTGCATGAATTCGTGTATAATATAAAAATTGTGTTTAACTATAGCAAAGTTTGAGAACTAGTTTGAAAGAAATATTTATAACATATATTCCATCTCAAATCAAAACAAATAAACTTATTTTTTTTTTACTTTTTCAATTTTTCACACTCTTCAAACCGCAACATAATTTTTTTCGACCTACATAGTAGTATACATAATAGATGATTTGTTCTAGATACCGATAAGTTACTTTTTCATAATCAAAAGATGTCTGAATATTATAACAACATTCTACGCAAAAACACATGCAATAAGTGTGCTCACTTTAAAAGTACCTACTTACGGAAAAGTTTAAAAAACTATTAAAATATACGAACGGGAGGAAACATAAAAGTGCATTGCCATTAGTGAGTAAAGGAATAATTCCGCTTAGTTTTGTGCGAATAAAGCATCAATTGCAAAACGAATTCTTACAGCTTCAGTGCATTTGCATTCTACGCTCAATGGATTTTTTTATCTTATACCGAAACTGTTCAAGGGAAAGGCAGCGAAATTAATATACGTTAAATCTGTAAAATATTAATAAACCCAATTAAACATTATTCGATAGAATCAAAAATGTAAAACTTACACCATTTTATAGCGTAGCTATTCCATGAAATATAAGATGCTGAGTCTGGTAAATTTTGTGACAATTCCTCCCCAGATCTCGTTAAAACGGTCCTTCTGTATATCTCCTGACAAATGCCATTTCTCTCTATTACATGACACCCCACGTTTTTACTGGTCTTTATCGAAATATCCATAGCTGTCAGGATATAGACTGGAACACAATAATTCTCGTATTTAGACCGTTTAAAGTCTTCCAGGAACAAAAATTCAATATCGAACGTAATCCATCAAATTTGCTTAATCCAACATAAGTTTTATTTGTTGCAAACTTCAGTACAAACTGTTATGTTTCGATATAGTTTTACAATAACAAGGGTATGTAAATTAGTTAGTTGAGACTGAAGTCAACAAGAGGTTTGTGAACTGTAGCTCCATGTACCAACTCGAAGTTTTAATGTGCTTACGGGTCATCTCTGGAAGCTTATCGGAGTCAAAGGCACTACAGGATATTAGTTTAGAATGAAACGATGTTCGCCGGAAATTGATCTTCTTATCCGGGTATCCGGAACCGCTTCTACTAGTAGGTATCGGAACTAATTTAATCATTAAATATGGTTTTCTGTTAGGGAAATATGAAACGTTAAAATTCACGAATAAAATTTTATCTGATCTGATAAAAATATGTGTACACAAATATTAAATAACATCCGGTATAACAGTAACACAAATTTTTTAAGGAACAATCTTTAGAATTGTCTCGAAGTTGCTTAAAGCTGTGCAAGGTCTGACAATGCCAACACCCAAATGGAACAGTGGAGCCACAAAACAGTTAAAAAATTATATAACCTTTAACTGTCTTTTTATCAGTTCCTTATTGGAAACGGATCTCCTCATACAAATGTGCGGATTAAAGCCAAAATCTGCCGCGATTACGAAGAACGGGTTGTTGAATAACATTACCAAGATGTTTCTAATGGAATATTCTAGAAAAGGGTATAATCAAACACGAGGATCTATCGCTAGGAAATTGCCGGGCAAACATTTGTTAGCAAGTGATCTGGTATAAGACGAAAGAGTTGAAGTATTTTCAATATGGTATAGAGCAAATGATAAATTGATTGTTTTATACCGAATCTACTGGTATTGGCTACATTATATAACAAAGTCATTAATGGATAAAATTAGAAAAGTAAAATAATTTTAAAACAAGATGAAGTCCCTACTCTATTGTATAAAAGCAAAATTTCTTATTTATGCTTTTAATACCGTGATTTTGAAACAGTCGCGCTTTAGTTATTGAACTTGCTTTTTATAACATACATTATAAATTACATATCAAGGTAAGCATGCTAAATCTAAGACTGCACCTCACTTACCACCAGTAGAGCCCGCAGTCAAACTTAGGCCTATTTCAAAAAAAATGGTATTGCAAAAAAAAATAGAGAGAAACTAAGTAATTTATCCATACGGCCAGTATGGATAGTTTGTTATACGTTTTGCTTACAAATTAGTCATACGAGTAAAGAGAAGAATTTTGAGCCCAAACCATAAACCTCTTCAAACTTGGGCCAAACGCTTTGTGTGGTGACGCGCCCCGTTCATTTCCAGCGTTCTCTCAGTTGGGGTTTGAGTCTTGGCTCGAACGGTCGCGTTTAGAAAATAAAGAAATATTTTTAAATTCACTGCGCACATTAACGCACACGAAATGGATATCACAATCACAAGGCATTTTAGTTTGGATGAAGTGAGTGAACACTTTTTGTAGGCTTTACTATGTTTGATGTGCTTAAAAAAATATTCCCTTATTTGTGCATTATTCCAGTAACTTTTAAAATTTTTTGTTATTAGTATAAAATCATTGACTTAAACAAAAGGTCGAAATTAGTATCGTATTCGAGACAATTGAAATTGAAATTTTTAATGAACAACAAAAAGTTATTTCTTTGTAAACTTTTTGCTTTTATTTCGGCTATCATAACCGAAATAAATGTAGAGAAAAATATTATAATCAGATAATAATTATAATCGGCGGCACCCACTAATAAAGCAACATGTGTTACTTACATTCGAACAATTTTATGTTTAATTTTTCGTTCGCATCTGAGTTTGGTCGATAATCAAACTTGTACTTACATATTTTTAAATTTACTTCAATATCATACAAATTTGACTATCTGATAATTGTACGCCGTAAATGATCTATTGATCTAATAATGCTTTAACTTTAAATACTCCCAAATGTGTTAAAATAAATATTTAGCCATCCTCTTTAAAAGATTTCAAAGAAAACTTTCATGAAATTGATTGAAGTAAAACCAATTAAACTAAAAACAAACGAAGTTATCAAGCTTGTTTGCGTAAGCTTATCTCAGTTATCGCGTCTGAGATTGAGTTTGCTGAAAGCAATTGATTTCTTTGGCACGAAAATTATTTCTGCGCTTTGATCTTGGTTTCATATTTTTTATTATGCTTAATTAAAATATGAATCTGTAATAGTTACATAACAAGATATTGAATTTTATTAAAGAAGATAATTTATTCCAAAACAAAATAATATGTTAAAATAATGACCAATTTTTTATCTCCATCAGCATATATATGATACATATACATACATGTTCAATTACTGTATTCTCGACTTTCTGTTTAAGTAAGTATGACTCAAAGAGTACTAACTTTTTCTGAGATTTAACCTATTTGGAAACTTAATTAAAGTTAGTGAACAGACTTAAACAGAAGTTCATTATACATTTCATGAGGAGGCTTTTCATTAAGTTGAGAAATAAAATTAGAAACATTGGATTAAGAAAATCATAACTTTATTCTCCAGAGACATTCTTATTTCTTGCCAGTCAAATGAATGATGTCATTCATTATTCAAGATTTATTTATTTCTTGCAAGACTACAATACAATGATGTTTAGTTCAACAATAAAGGTCTTATACCATACAATGCATATATTTTTTTTTATTTGAATAGAGTAGCAAAAGAGCAGGCAGCAGTCACAAGTGGCTGCTTCCGCGTATGGACATCTGTAACCAACTCCTAACAGTGTAGTAGGGACTGTTACAGTGAGATCAGTTAGTATAAGGTGTTAATAAGAACTAGCTATATAGAACAACTTATATGCTTGTCTAATAGGGTTCATTTGTTTCAGTCGTCAATGAGAAGCGGGGTGTTAGCGGCAATGGAGGCGGAGCCAGACCTCAGCACCTTCGAGAATAAATCCGGGCTGGCCGAGGACATGAAGTTCCTCGCGTCCATGCCCGAGCTGTGTGACGTCACGTTCCTCGTGGGCGACACCAGAGAACCGGTGTGTGCTGTAAAAGCTGTGCTGGCGGCTAGAAGCAGGTAAGAATCTATATGGAAACGACTGTATTGTACTCAGATTGGAACCGGAAATTGCAAAATTACGGTCCACGTGTATACCTGAGGCGATAATCTTAGTCTTCAAGAGTAGCGACGCATCTGTGACCGACTTCTGATAGGGTAGCTACTAATAGTTACTACATATGTAACTGCACCTACTAACGCATACTAACTGGAGTAATATCACTAACAGTCCCATTCTTGAAGTCCTGTTACTAAAGAATACTCAGATACTAATTCTCATTAACACTTTCTACTAACTGAATACCCACTAACAGTCCCTACTGCCCTGTTAGAAGTCGTTTGCAGATGTCCATGGGCGGAAAAATACGAGAGTTACCTAAAGTGATTTTTACAATTTTGCTTGCAAGCGAACCCATGAATATATCGAATATCGCGAAATCGTGTAGAATTCGTTCAAAATTCCCATTTCGAATGTATCTTTTATGTAAACTTCTCAAAATTAACATATTCTATACAGTAAATTTCTTTCCCTTACCCGGGAAATCTTTTATCCTTTTTACTTCCTTTTAAGAGCTTTTAAGCTGCAAATGTACTTCCACCCCGTATCTTTATATACCTATATGAGCATAATCCATTATTGCGCCCTTCCGAGATCTTTCATTGTTCTTTACCACATTCAAATGGACGTTTCGTACTTCGCATTTTTTCTTTTCATATTCGTCTTGTTTCTCTTCTCTTCTTTGTGCGTGAATATCAAGTCTCTATTATCTTATTACGGAAGTATATTTACAATATCAACGAACTGCATTTCCTTGAAACTTAACATTTTTATAGCAATGGGCGAACTTTATACTGCTGCAATTACAAATATCACAGCGTGAAATGTGCAGTGAGAATTGTCAAAGAACAACATCCTGAAATCTCATTTAGTCCGAAAACCTATGCGTTTTAGTAGTTACGTCTGACTAGTGAAATAATGGTGAATTTTGCCGCTTGCAGTCAAACGTCGAACAGGCAAATTTCATTCCATTATAAAAAGAGTATTTATTTTAAATTTTTTTTGAAAAATAAATGATGTAGACAATCTTGTTGGGTAAAAAATATTTACAATTGCGGCAACGATGCCGTCGTTGTTAATAAAGACTACAACTTTCAAACCATTTGACTATAGAATCACGAGTAAACACAAATAAATATAAACAGCAATCGCACTGATCCTATTCACCTTTGCACTATTTAGGTACCTACCCGAAAACAGAATGTAATTATTTGAAAATAAACCCCGCTGCGGTAGAGCTGAAAATGCCATATTCACGTCCAGTCAGATGGAACAACCTTTTGCCTTTTTCAAAATAACATTAAACCCAGGCATACAAAGCGGTGTTGTTTCATTTATAAGAGAATGCCTTTATAACGAGTTTGTGCTGACATTTTCATTAAAATTCCACATACATTTTTCTTTGAATTCTATTCTAACCTTTCGAGACTTTCAAAGAGTTAATAGCCCTTTGATGCTATATGTAAATTCCATTTAAGCTCTACGCGCAGCATCACGAAGCTTAGATGTAGGTGGATTAATAATAATTAAGTTTATAAAACTCTTTAGTATCATATTTTTCAAGGTAGGTAGTCTTTCCAAAGTTATTTCAGTTCTTTAATATAACATTTAAGTCATTACAGGTAAACTATTTGGAGGATTTAAAGAATAAACTCCTATACTGCACCTATTATAGCATCAGATAAAATAAAAATCTGACAAGTTAAATGTTGGAAACATTGGCTGTTAGATCGCACTTTACCGTCATATTCTTTGGTCACAGATATTTCTCTGTGACTTGTGACGATGCTAACTTTTCTGTTCGTTACTTGCATCAAGTACCTAGGGTATCAATTATTTCTCTGTCCGAATTCTGAAATTCCAAATAGAATATGTAGGTATTTTAACAATCTAAAATAAACATTGAAATAGAGTAATCGATTATTTCAGAGTTATTGTTTGTTATTTGACTGTTATATGCTTTATTTCCCTTGATGACGGATATTGAAAATTAATTAGGGTTTACTATTTTAGCTGAAGTTTAGAACTGAATATTTCTTCACAGAGTATTTCAAAAGATGTTATATCAAGCCCCTAGTCCTCAAAGAAAGAAGGAGCCAGCACCGAGGGAGAATAAACTGAGGCTGTTCCTCAAGAGGTCTTCGGAACCACTGCTCAACCTTCAAAATGCAGCTCAACAGGTTGGTAATCTGTGATAATGTTCAACGATTTTTTATAGAAATACGAGATAGAAGCATTAAAGTAAAATGAAATAATTGCTTAACAAGTCTTTGCCGAACAACTGACTACAAAAACTTAAAAATAAAATTAAATAGATTTTGTTGTTTTGGGCAAAAATCTGGTTTTCAACTAATTTCTTAATATTTTGTATATCATATTTTGTTAATCAATTCCGTAACATTTAAGAAAGGCCCGCTACCGGCCATTAATACAAACATATGTAATAGAGCTGAGATGATACATAAAATAAAATAAGAAATCCTTACCGTAAAATCTTTATTATCTCTTCAGGTAGAAATTATGTAAAACTGACACCATAACTTGCAAATGGAATTAGTTATATTTAGCCCTTCTATTACAGGAACCTAACAATACCAATCTCACTCAAGTTTGCTCAATCCAATTTAAGGACAGCTCTCATACTTGGTACACCTGTTATCCTTTTGTTCTACATAGCTGCTTAGACATTGCATAAGATAGATTGTTCACGGTCTTTACAAAGTGCTACAAGTAATATGATTAATAAATCCGCATGTTTGAAGAGATTTTTAGCAAAAATTGTAACTTAACACCAAATGTAGTGTATGCTTTCCATTTAAGCGTTATTCAAATTTAAATAATATCCGTTCCCGCTTTTTGTTAAGATAATGTATTCACAGGAAATTCGGCAAAAAATATCTGTTACGAAGAAATTTGCGCAACTTACATTTTTTAGGTTGTGTTAGTATAAGTGTAATATTAGACGGTTAAAATAAAAAAAGTTTCTCTCCAACCCCCACCCACGTAATTTCGGAGATAGCAGAAAGCGTAAAATTGATTTTATGCTCTCCCCCGAATCGATCATGGACCAGCGCGTTACCGGGTCATACGGTCAAATAAATAGATGAAACTGCTGACCGTTTCGATAATATGTAGAAAAACTTACACCTAGCTTAAGATAACGGATGCAAATTTAAGTCGTAAGTAAATAATCGATGAAAAACAGTAATACATTTTACACATTAAAACTATTGTATGTTTACACCTTAGTTATTTGCTTGTTTCACGTAAGTTTAAATACTTTTTTATCGAACTTAAAAAAAACCTAAAAGTATTTTCGTCAGTTTGTTTTAGCAAGTAAAACCGCGACCTTTTAGCGTCGGATATTTAATTTGAAAAAGGTAGACTGACATTCGTGTTCTATCGGTTTTTAAGATTTCAGCCTTCTCTAGGCAGACATAATTAAATTTAAGACGTATCTACTTCATATTACGGCTAAACGCTAGCCCATCATGACGATAAAAATAAATTTCAAAAATGACCACTTTTAACAGGTCTATATCATATAAATTTAAATAACTGATTTCTTTCTTTTCTTCTTACTTTTCTCTATTTCCTTTACTTTATCTTTTGAGTTTTGTAAAAGGAACTATTTTTCAACAAGCATCTAGAACATTTTCTTTTGACATTTGATTTGAATTCATTACAACTTAAATATATATATTGTCTTTTATGCTTTAGGTAAGTATAGTACCTTGGACTATAGGTAGGAGTGTAGTACTTTTGTCTGAATACTATATCAATATCACAATAAATTATTTTCCTATGTTCACCACAGAGATCGTCATTCGCGCAGCAATTGGCTCCAATACAAGAGGTAAAACCAAAATTAAGCGGCTTGAACCGCTTCCAACGAGTAAACGATAAGCGATTAATGATTCAGTTGTCTCATTTCCACGGCTTTAAAAAAATAATCATGTAACCAAAAAAAATTAAGTTAATTAAAAGAAATTGACATTTAAAATATGTATAACGGTTAGTTTTCCACGACAATTAACTCACAGTTGCTGAACATTTTGTCATTAACTTTGATGAATTGGACACTTCACTTTGACTATTGGACAATTGTTTAATTTTATTTTTTGTTCGCTCGCTTACCGTTACTCGCCGTTGGTGGAACAAGTCGTTCACAAAGTTGTAGGTTCCGTTACCTCGATTCAAGTTATTGGTGTTGTATTGTACATACTTTTCACTTTTCTAGTTTGATTTTCAACTACGGTTAATTGAAACAACACAGAACATTTTTAATTATAGCAATTCACTTATTTGACATAGGTTTTGTTTAAAGAAGTCTCAATGCATGGTAACAATTGGCGATTATTTCCAAATTTTTATTCCACTTGAACATAGTTTCAAAACTTTTTTTATAGTGTTTCAGTATTTACGAAAGCCCTGAAAGTGAGTATCGGGTTTTCATCGTCTGTATTTATTACCAGTTAATTAATATTCTCTTCTTGTACATACATACAGCTTTTTAAAGCACCTTTTAGCATGTTGTCTACATTTATATTTTAACTTTTTCTTTTATTTCACAAAAGTATGTAATTGAGTTTATTCGCTTCTACCTATTTGTATGAGGATAATGTATGCTTAATGAAATTAATTTGCGAAGCGGAGAGACGCTCCAAATTAGTACAACAATCTAATTAAAACCTTGTCGGTTGATGCTTCTACGGGAATTATGTTTGACTTCGATATTGAGAACGGTAGAATTAATTCAACTGACATTCGCGAATGAATTTTAATAATCACTTCAATTTGCATTTATATTTCAATCTAATTCACTGTTGCTATCCGAAAGTCTGTCTCTCATATTCTTATAACTTATCATAAATACATAATAAAATTACATTTTCATGTTTTAAACAATTCATTATGATTTGAAAATTTTTTCAACAACTTGACAAATAAAATTACAATTGACACATATTTGAACACTTAACATCAATAAAATGGTTTGTTCATCTGGATAAGTGTTCAAATTCAAATAATTGTGAAGAATATAATTATTACTATTTATTATTTATATATGTAGCTGTCAGTTGTTATTAATATTATTTTTGTTAACACAACAGCCTTCAACACAACAGCACCAAACGCTTATTATCGAGGAGTTTGAGCCTGATGTATTTCGTCAGCTGATAGAGTACATTCACACTGGCTGCGTCACACTGCAGCCAAGGACTCTTCTGGGTAAGCATATTTCAAAAAGTAAACACTATTAACATAAGCCAAAGACATAACAGTCCCTACAACCCTGTTAGAAGTCGGTCTTAGATGTCCATGGGCGGCAGCGGCCACTTCTGACTGCTGCCTGCTCGTTTAACTTCATACTAAAATTGCCTTAAATTTGATATATTAAAATTAAGTTTAAAAATTAAAGTAGGTATAATATTGCAAATGCAAATAAATGTTTTATTTTATCTTATCTTATCTATTTGCATATTTATTACAAACGCAAACAACATGCTCTCAAAACATTCTCAATTAATCTTACAATCAGTTTACGAACATTCTAGTTAATTAGGGCGTGTGGGTGATGTTTACTTCTAACAGTTAATTGGTACCAAAAGCTCTCATGGTACAGGTACAGATATGTAATAATAAGGTAATTATCTGTAATAATCGGTATGTGTTGTACTCGTAAATAATTGATATATTTTAGTAATAATGAGGATATGTAACCGTACTCAACGCGCTTTTGCCCAACTTCAAAAAGGAGGTCGCGCGGATAATGAATGATAAAAATGTTCTGAAATAGGAGAATTACCCGAAAAATAATAGTCACCGAAAAACATGCAGACCCATTTATGTTTTATCGTCGAATACCAGATATCAGGTTTTAATGTAAATAAACCTAAAAGCAATTTATGTTATGGACAGTTAATTTCATTGTTATCAAATTGACCTGAAAACGACAAGGCTTGCTGGCTTTAAATTTATTGGCTACGCTTTGTAAACACTTTTATAAGTTTGTACTCTAAATGTGTAAGAGGCAGGCTCGCAGCAATTCTATTTATGTTCCACTATTGGGCGTGGCTGTCGCCGCAATTGCGGATGGCCAGGAGGACACGAAGCACACAGACTGTGCTAGTCTGTTTGTTTCGTAAGCGTTTTCAAACCCTTTTTTACTTCTTTATAGGACGCGTATTTCCTTTCATAATGACAAGGCTTGAAGGGCAAATGCGGGTAGGTAGATTTCAGATATTTTTACAAATTATTTTGAATTCAAAAACGGATTCTATCTCATGTCATATTCGAAATTGAATTACGTAAATTATCGATATATATTGACAATAAAGTTCAAGTTGAGTGTTAATGTAAATTCACACAGAATCCATTTATGCGTCGGAACGTTATTGGAGTGGTCCAAAATCGAATTTATTCAACCGTTTAGAGAGAAATAAGGGACGGGTGGAGATTCAATTTCCGTTCATGACGTTATTTCTGAATCGCGGCTCTCGAATTGTTAGCATAAACGATTAACGCCTCTGTTAAATGGAAATGGTTTTTTTTTTAAATAAATTGGGTTTATTTTTTATACAATATCCGTGATCGGGATCGGGTGTTGTGCTAGTTAAATCTATTCTGAGAAAAAAATCGATACTACAGGGGCCTGAGAAATAATAAAACTGAAGGCGGGCGCCAACTTTATGAGGATACGAGAGAAGTATGTACGTTGGTAGGTATTTGTACGTGTAACTTTATGGACGGAGCTCAGCTATGGGACCATTTATGTTGAAAAGTTAGACCGGTACCTATCGTTTTATCTTCTCAGTCGTTTCCTTCACAACCGAAGGTGACCCTTACAGTGTGTTAGTTGCTTCTTAAGTTGTATACATGTTAACGTATACTCAAATTATCTACATTGATCATTGCTGTGCTTGGAGATAATAATCTTATTACGATTTAGATAGGTCGTCAACAAATACTACATAACCCTTTAAAACACAGCTGAAGAGTTCTTATAGGCATATGCCGTTTATATGAATACGCATCTATGTTTACTTTATACCAGAGCCGTGGTCAAACGTCCTGCTTACATAAGACAAAAATCTTAGCTGAAAATACATACATACATATCGTCATGCCAGGTCCCTAACGGGGTATACAAAAAGCAGATAAAATAGGCGATTGAATACGATCTCACCTGATATTCAGTGACGATTGATAGAACATAATGCTCGTCTATGAAATGCTTGTTCCCTTTTACCTTAAATACTACCAAATTGTACATATTTTCTGGTAAAACATATTCTGATGATTAAGATTCTCTTTGCACCGTGTGTATTATTTCTCAACATTCAACACCGGCCTACGCATACGCCTACATGGAAGGCTCTACAACAATTCCTATCGTATACGAACATAATCGTATATTCCTGAAAGCCATTTACGTCTTCCTCATTCTATTAATATAAAATTCAATTAAAATGCAATTTTGCTGCGTCGAGGCTTTTCACAATTACATCAGAGGAGGGTTAGTGCTTTTTTCTCGGAAGCATAGTGGAAATCATGATTAAATCACCTCAGCCTTAGCTGACGTAAATAGATTATTCTGTGTGCTTTCTTTTAAATTTTGTTCTATAACTGAAATCTACGAAACTGCCTGCGACTTTAAAATAATTGTAACTTTTTTATAGTTTTATTGTCTGTCTGCTGGTTGCATACAGCAAAAATGCATTCATATTTATAACGAGTTATTTTTCGAAACGGATCAATCAATTTTGATGTAACTTTAGCAGAGAGAAAAACGAGTTTCTACATTAACATTCATGTACTGTATTTGTAGATAAAAAATAAAATATAAAATATTCATCGAGATCTGACCCTATGGTCCAATCGGATTTGTTCCAGTATAATTGAATATTCAATTAACCGTATTTAAATTAAAAATTAATTGGTTTTCGTAAACATAGTCACAAATACATATAAATTGTTTAATAAAATAAATTAAAAATGTTTTTAATTTCCAAATACTGGTGGAATAAAGATAATAATGTAACTAACGATAAATATCGTAAAATCGTATAAATATTAAAATTCCTATAATATAATCGTATAAATATTAAAAGTTACAACAGACTCAGATTGTTTTTGTGAACGGAATATTACAAAATAATATTAAGTTGCGTCGCTCAGAAAGTCGACATAAATTGATTATCGGCTTTTACTTTTCTGTCGGCGCACTATTGCAAATGGCGGCTGATGAGAATTGAGTTTTCCTAAGTGAATTCCTTTCGGTACTGCTATGAAAATTTATTGTAACAGACGTAGGTACAGAAATATTATATTTATATTTACTGAAGGATGAGTTAATATCTTTTTATGTCTCTCACGCCCTTAAGTGATTGTAGCGTGCTATGAAGAGATTTACAGATATGAAATACAATATTTTGAGTTAAAATGTAATAAATCTCAGTGGCACACGAAATGGATAAATAAATAGCATTTATATATATTACAAAACAGCTATTTAAATTTGAAAACTTGGAGGTGCTTACCAGGATTTGGCCCTAAACATCGAGAGTGGATCCCAAACTATTAAGCATCCAAAAAAGTATATATCTAATAACATACATAGTTGTAAGACAGGATGACAAAACTCGATTGGATCAAATTGGGTTTATCGTTTCTGACGAGAAATACATTGTACTCAAGTTACGGCAAATAAAAACCACCTGTCCGAAGGATTTGGATAACATAGCTATTTGTCTGTGACAAACATGTTGCGCGTAATTGTATTTGATTTCCTTTGTATTGGAGTAGGTAGTATGTTTACCGAATAGAAATGAATTTGGGTTTGTTTAGTGTCACAAATTATTAAATCATCGTTGCCAATAAAAGCGAAGTTACGTTCGTGATTATTACAATACGTTTATGTAACTCAAGTTTTATTAAATTTTGTCATTTATTGAAAGCAAAAAACTTTGCGTTTAAAAAAAATGAAGATTTTTGTTATACCATAGGTATTTGTTTTCTGCATTGCAAAAATATTACTGCGACATTATAAAAATAGATAGTGGATATTAAATTGCTCAGTCGATAATATTGAATCTAATAAGCGATAATAGGTACATATATACGAGTATAGCAGAATTACTTACTAAATAACGCTTGTCGACTGCTTTAATTATAATAATATATTGCCAAATTTCTCACGCAACTTCTGGACAATTTCCTCGAATGCCGTCAATTACATTGAGGGAATCTGGAAAATTCCTAACTTCGTAACAAGTTTGTCTAATTATGTTAGTTTTTACAAGCTTTATGGAATTTTTTACAAGCTGACGTCGATCATCCGTAAGATATTATATTTTTATTGATATTACACGTATTTCGTGAGGCGTTAGGGTTTATACAATCACAATATACACTCGTAAATAACCTAGTATAAGGGTCCTTGTGACTTTTGTGAAAGTCAAGTTTTGAATTACAAAATAGCTGATTCAATGTGATGTTATATACTTGAAATACTATCACAACATTACATTAGCTATAAAGTAGAAAATATTATTTTTATGATAAACTAAGCATTATAAATAACAGAGAATATTTCTAAAATATTTTAAAGTCTATCATTTGTGTCAGTACTCAGTTATTGCCCTAAAAAAGTTGTGGTGTTAAACATAATTTTAGTAGATTCAATTTCCGTGGAAGCAATCGAAATGACGTTCACTATTTGATTTAGCGTTTAAACATGAGGGATTCGCGCTTTTTTATAAATAAAAAAAAAAACCGTTTCAGGTGTAATGAATGCAGCGGACTACTACGGGCTGGATGAGCTACGCCGAGCCTGCGCTGGCTTCGTGCAATGCTGCATTACTGTAGACACTGTGTGCGCGCTCTTGGCGTCAGCTGAACGTTACATCCAGTACAAGTGCACTAAGTCTTTGGTACAGAAGGTAAATAATCCAGTTTTTTCTCACCTTCCAATCTGTAGGACTTTGACCATCACCTTGACCAAATCAACCCATTAGTCCTCAAGGGTCCATTTTACTCCTCTGCTTGCGCTACGGCACTTTATTATTTCTGCAATATTATTTTGTTTGTGTTTGTTTTTGAGGCAACAAAATATTTTATTATCATTATAAGTACAAATTGATAACTTATAACATTGTCACTTCTATCAGTAATCAGTGTATGGTTTATTAATCTTTACCAATTGCAAAGTGAAATAAATATTATAAATGAATCGCACAAATGATTTGGGTGTTCGTTCAGTTGTTAGCAACCTGGCTGCTAAACAGGAAACTATGGTTTCAATTCCTTCAAACCAGATATTTGTGTGATTAGCAGGAGTATTTGTTATGTCTGGGCATCATATTGTAAATAGGTTTAGAAATTTATATAATAAGTTACTGCCTGATTATCATAGCATAGTCAGAGAAAATATGTTGAACTGTTGTTGCTTCATATATTGTTGTACTCCTATTTTTAATATTACCTTTCAGGTGTTAGAATTCGTTGACGAGCATGGAAATGATGTGTTGAACTTGGGATCTTTCACTCTGCTGCCTCAGCACGTCGTGAGGTTGATTCTGGCGAGGGATGAACTGAGAGCCGATGAATTCACTAAATTCCAGGTAGTAAAACACAAAGTTTCTTGTGAAATTTATTTTACGTTTGAGTGTCATATAACCTACATTCATTTAATATTTACTAAACAAATTGACAGCTGTCATTGATTTAAGCAATTTTAATTTGTAAACTTTAATTACAAAACGGTTCATTCAAGGAATTTTAAACTCAGCCTTAATATCTTGAAAATCTTGTTCGAATATCCCGATTACTTTTGAAATGCTTTGTGGTTAGATATTCACGGCCAACCAAGTTCACGAATTATTTTAACCAATTCTACAATTTTCAATGTTTCGTCTAGCGAAACAGATGTTTTTAATAAAGTTATTCCTGTGAGTGCTTAGCCGACGTAGCCTTAATACAGATTGCGAAAGATTTATAAAGTTAAACAACACTTTACTTTACAACTAAGTTAACTTTACAGATCTAAATCGTTTACTTAGCTTAACTCAACATACTTAAACACCGCTGTGTGAAATTCAGCGTGTGCAGAAAAAAAATATATCTAATTTCGGATTCCAGTCCAGAATGCCATTGAGCAATGTCAGTGCTCGAACCAAGTGATTCTCTCATCAGTTGTAAGTTGTAGGCAGCATTTGCAAACAATTTGTAACGTCGACCACGTACTTGTCAGGGACATTTGACGACACAAGTACGAGCATTGATGGGTTGTTTAATGTGATATCCCTTGCACAGGCTGCGCTGATGTGGAGCAAGAAGTACTGCGACACAAACCAGAATATGTCCTTGAAGGACGTGATTGGCAACTTCCTGGAGTACATTCAGTTCCACAAGATTCCCGCTAATGTCCTGATGCGGGAGGTCCACCCGTTGGGCTTGGTTCCCTACGCGATCATCATGAACGCTTTGGCATATCAGGTGCGTAATTAATTAGCATTTTATTACAATTTAGGTGCACAATTTAAACTATAATGTATTTATATATTGTAGACCCCACACAGATAACGCAGTTACAATAAAATTATATACTAGGTACATAATTGTTAGTGAAATTTAAATTTTTAGTGTAGGTACCCATTATTAAAAGGTGCCATAATCTTATAGCTAGACAGAAAATTAGCAAGTACACATACATTATTTTAGATATAAAATGGAAAATAATTATTACGTATCTTTCCTAAGCTCTATAAAACACCGACGCGAGAAGTACACATAAATATTAAAAGTGATTTATCCTAACAAACCCCAAAAAATCGTATAAGTTAATCTGTTGATGCTTCTCATCTAAGTATCATAAAAACAAGTTTATTTTACAAGACCTGAAATCTTACTTAATTATGAATAAAGTTTAATATTAATTTTATTATTATTGTAATTCATTACTTGTTAACATTTTATTTGGAGCTAGATAAAATAGTTAACAACACCATGTGGAGGGTTAAAAACACTATTGTTGCAGGCAGACCCGGCCAGCGTAGACCCCGGAAAACTCTCCCCCGCTCGAGTCCGACGCGCCGGCCGCTCCATGTCGGTGCAGTCCTCCCTGGACCCCTACGGCTCCAACACCACCCTCTCCTCCACCGGCTCGAGCGATGTTCCGTCGTCAGACTCTCGGCACAACTAACGCGAGGGGAACGTCCCCCGTCCCGCGCCTGATCCCGTCCCCGGACCCTCCACCGCACCCACCGCTCCTCCGCCTGCTCCAGAAAAACCCCAAGAAAAACTCGGACTATTCTCTTCTATTAAGCGCGCTGCTAGTAAAAAGTTCGGCGATCGACGCTCTCCAACCCCCAAGACGAGAGAGCCCCGATCGAAATCGGACTCCATAAAGCACGCAGCATTGACGAGACAGGTCTCTGAGACGGTGGCAGCGTCCGGAGACCCAACGTTTGAGCGCTGCAAGCCGCGCAAACGCGACAGTGAAACTGAATTTCCCGTAAGAAAATCCGCTTCGGAGATCTCGGAAAGCTTCCCTTTCGTGAAGCGTGCGCTCGCCGAAATTGAAAATGGTTGGAACTTCTTCAGAAGATCAGTCACGTCGGACGCTACTGAGCCTAAAGCTCCACTAGTTAGAACTGAACCCGTAGTGGTTGTAGCGGCCGCAGATGATGACACCCCCGGGTCACCCCCACCCGCTTTGGGGTTGAAAGAACGGCGCGGTTCTAGGGGATCGCCTTGTGCAAACCTTCCACCGCTGATGTTGCCCCCAGTTGCGACGGATCCATCGCCGGGCCGTTTGTCACCAAATCGTCTATCTCCTCAACGGCCAAAGGAACCGGTGTCGGCACCAGTTGTCGGCAACCCGCCGCGAAGGTCGAGGACTCGTTCGGAAATGCCTCCGGAGCCGCCGCCGCGCTCGCCGCAAACTCCGCGTCCGGCGTCCGTTTCTCCAAAACATACTTTCGCTTTCAAGATCGTATTAAAAAAAGTGGAGAGCACACCGAACACGTCATTTGAAAGACCGGACCAATGAGAGTACCTCCTCTAAGCGCGGCCGCTGGCATGTGGTGGAGTACTCGAGGTTAGAAACGCGCTTTTCTCCGTTTTCTGATGAATGCTAGTTTAGTAATATGTAAAGTTTAACATGTAAGTCTCTAGAAGCTGCCAATCATGCTCTTAATCGTTCTTAAGGCTCTTATGAAATCCAGGGACGGCATTTTGCTGTGCCTGTAGATATATTTTATCGGCGTGTTGATACATTGTACGTTGTATCGTTAATTAAGGTGCAGTGACCCCGAGCGTACACGGAATCACTGTTAAATTTTCTATAAATTGAAAATATCGGTATATAAGAATGTGAATAATTTCGCACTATGATAAAACATTAGTGAATAAGCTATTAATATGATGTTGTTATTCTACGTATCTCTGAAATGTGTGTTGTTGTTAATGAGTGTTTGTTAAGCTTGATTCGGATACTAGAAGGCATTTTAATGATAATAAGTGTTGTATAGATTTGAATCTTCATGTACCCTTTTAATACTAATCTGTTAAGCATTCAAGTCCAAACCGCTGGGCCGATTGTGATGAAACTTAATATGAAGACATTTGAAGTCTTGGGGAGAGCATAGCGACACCTCCTACGCATAACTCGCTAACTTGAAATCGCAAATTTTTCAGGAGAGCCGTTTGAACATTCAAAAAGGTA
>DWGJ01000153.1:0-42157 GCA_018246895.1 Aspitha aspitha aspitha | reverse complement strand
CGACATTTATCATTACTGCTCCACTCCTATTAGTCATAGCGTGATGTTATATAGCCTATAGCCTTCCTCGATAGATGTACTATCCAACACAAAAGTAGTTTGACAATTCGAATCAGTAGTCCCTGAGATTAGCGCGTTCAAATAAACAAACAAACAAACCAACTCTTCAGCTTTATATATTGGTATAGATTATGACATCGATTCGGCAGTCCTATTCTAGTATACATGCACATACAGAGATTAGCACGACTCGCGATCACTTAACTAGGGGATAGTCGCACAACGCCGCCGCTGAAGCAATGTTATTCTGTAACCATGTTTTCATATTGTATTATAATATACATATAAATCAAGCTTATCACTCACCCCCAATCATATGTAGAATTATTATGTTATGATTAGGTTAACATAAATATACGTTAAGTAGTACGCAGTACGTTTTAACGGATCGCCACAGGTTCAGTGGTTGTAGACATATCGATCGGGCAAATAAATAATGTGTAAAATGTGTTTTGGTATAATATGTATCTTCTTCTATCTTACGTTTCTAATGTTGACGGATCGTCGTCGGCGACGACGCGCATTGAATATTTATAAGATGTTTAATGGTAATGATTTATTTATTTGTATAGCTCTCGACCGATACTGGGAAGTCGTGCATCGGCAAGAGGCTATGTGGGCTAAACAATGCGGAGGAGGTAATTAATGCTTGCGTGTGTGGGTGGCGTTGAGCTACTGGTGTTGGAAGAAGAAAGGAAATTTAGATGTCAAGGTACAGTGCGACACACTTGAAATAAACGAGAATACCATTTACATTCTAGAATTAACAGACGCAAATGCAGGTTACGTGGTCATACCCAGTTAATAGGCATTAATATGGATCCACGATTTACATTGAATTTCTGAGTCAATGGAAATCATCAAGAAGCCTAAAATAGACTCCAGGTTGGTTTTATATATTATCCCAGGTTGTGTATTAGCCGTCAGTGGATTAAAGAGTCTACTAGACCCAGTCGATAGTAGAATATGTTGGCACAGGATACTTCTTGATCTTTCGAGGCAAAGGATCTATATCTATATATAATCATTCTCATAAATTTCCTGTACAATTATTAAACAGGTTTTGCACATACGCAGATTGTATTCATACGACTGTAATTAGAATAATGCACTTAAACTGTTAAATCCAGTATCCGATCGTCTTGATAACGATGTTGTTCGAAGCGTAATATGACGCCAAATAATGAGCAATTGCGTAATAATATGTCGTAATCTGTGGCCACAATAATAATATACGTGTAATTCGATTAAGGTGACTAGGTATTATTGTACTTAGCTGTTTATCTCAGGAAGAAACTGGCCTGGAAAGAGCAATTGCAAGGATATTTAAACTTCTAGAGCCCTTGTGACCGTGGTTGCGCTAAGCTACAGTACAGTCACAAACTTATTTAATGGGTAAGAATTCCTACTACATCGCACATCCGTCAATACTAGCATTATACATATATCAGTTTTGTCATTATTTCATGATCCATTCATTCCGCATATCCGAACCGTCGGAGCATTGGTAGTTTATATCGGATAAAAGCATAATGCATTGTAAGACGATCTCTACAATATTCGCATCGCCTGTGCCAAGTATCATCGAAATGCGATGGTTAGTTTTTAATAGTGTGTCTATAGAAGATTAACATATCGAAGTATAGGATTAGGAGCCTCTACCATGCTGGGCTTTTCAAAAAGTCATAAAAATTTCGCAACAAATGTAATAAGTTCCATAAGGGTTTCCAGTTTGTTCCGGCTTAACGCACATAAAAATTCAACTAAGTAAAATTTTCTTTGACTAAATGAATTGTGTTTTCCAAAGAGCATTATATGTAGTACAACATAAAGATTCTAACATTCCATAATTAAAATAGTAAGTACTTGTTGTATCGATTTTTTATTCGCAATGTCCTCATAAAATATTCAACATTAATAATAGTGACGTGGTCCAACCGTGGCGAGCCCTGGTGGGAGGAGCCCATTGATTGCTGAAGCCAACGTAAGTCACTTCAAGTTTATAAAGTGGGCGATACTTGATAGTAAATTGCCTTAAAAGAGAATGTAGTTCAAGTGAGATACAAAGTTCTAGTAATGTTAGTAGTAATTTGGTCTACACATTACCATATATATCGGTGCTATTAAGTTTTAACTAGGCGTGGACGATGGCTTTGTGACATTTTTAAACGATTTCTACTTGATAAGAACTGGCGTCTATTCGTATATACATCTGGTCATAGATAGTCAAATATTTATTTTACAGACTTCCAAGCGAATGGGTTAACATTATAACATCTACCCTGGATACATTAAAATGTTTCTTCAATGGAATTAAATGCAATTTAATTATAATGAAGATACATATAATAATTTTGTAATGTATGTAATAAATGTGTTATTATACTTCTTTAAAATTCCTGAAATGTACATAAATGTATGAATGTGTACGTTGGGGAAAGAATAAAATGAAGATGTCAAACAGGAAGAATATCGGTTGAAAATAGCATAGAAAAGACACGAGCAACACAACAGCTGAATCCAAAAATGTCAACCCCCGTATCTATGCAGCATCACGTTCACAGTATCTGGCCGGCTGCCGAGACGGCCGACAAGATGATATATCTTAACATGGTTGAATAAAGCTTGGAAGGCGAATCGAAACCCTTTGCATAATAACGCGCGAAGATCGATTCAATATTATTCTCGGAGCAGAAGTCCGCTTTGACCTCTCCCGTGTAAGTTTTACCGGTACACCGCTGAGAAATAAGTATTATGATATAGTGACATCATAAATGACATCCCTGAAGAAAATTCAGTAATTTTCCTAATGAGCACAATATATCACCGGTAATACGGAAGCACTTCAGACTATAGAACCAAAACAGCAGCAGCGTATTTCTTTACTGCACAATAAATTCTTGAATACGGATTTTATGTTTGGCTCATTTAAAAATGCGACGGTCTTTAGAATCAGTGGACCGCATAGCTTACGTAAGAAAGATTAAGAAAATCTAATCAATTTGTACATTAAACTTTAAACGACCCCTCCTATCAACAATCGACTTGATCATCAACATTAGACGATTATTGAGTTGCAATTAAGTAGTGATTTGTGCTGAATAAATATTTCAATATCCAGTAAGATGCAAAGTAGAATTTCTAACTCTCCCCAGAAGAAGGGAGATTTTGGAACGTATTGTAACTTTAAAGTTGGCTGGTAAAGTGGGCCTATCGTTTTACAAAAGTAATAAATGACAAGGAAAAATTACTCTTAGTGATCATCTATTGACACTTATAGGTGTGTACTTACAGGTTTGACCATTTTTGAATCGACAAATCGAATCGAATTTATATTCGGAAAGAAGGAAACAAGGAAGAGGAACTGAAACCATGCCCAGCCTGTACTAGCGGAAATATTACACAACAACTTTTATATTAACAATCGGCCCACACGCTCTATTTAATCTGTCCCGTGTTATTGTAAACTGAACTATGGCTATGCGAATGACGTCACGAAATTTCTCATAATATCTTATCTAATATAAAATAGCTTCTGCCGGTGGCTACGTGCGCGTGGGTTACTTATAATAGTATTGTAATGTATAAGAAGCCTAACTTGTACATTGATAATATCGCGCGCTGTATATAAATATTGGCAGATCGAGAGAAATCTCAACTTAGAGCTTAAAAGAAACTAAATACGTGTATTGTATTAAACAACAGCCAGTTCCTTAATTAATTTATCCCTATCAAAATTCCAAATATCAATAAAATATATTTTATATTTACTTAGCATCATTCAACAGACGAAATTAGATCGCTAGTTGCTTATGTAGGATATTTTTTTATCGAGACAAAATAGCGCTGTCACTATGCAGAGGATATTTTTATAAGAGCGGCTGCAACCCTACCGAACCCCCGCAGGTTCTATCACTTACAATGCCACTTAATATACATGTCATTGACGGCATGCCAAAAAACAATCTTCATGAAATATTAAAAACTTCCGAAAAGTCATTGACATGCTTTTTAGCTTATCTTCCGTAAGGTCGCCGTAAAATCGGTATTTTACGTTCACAACGATTCATTTTACGACACAAAGATTGGTTTTTTGTTTGCTACGAAACAACATAGTAAAACTAGTAGTTACAAACAGTAGTAATGAAATAACAATATTTTAGGTGAACTATCAACAGAATATCTCCCACTGAGCAAGAGAGAGTTATCTCCCATTTGTAGACTTGCTCCTATTGTTTTAATTTCTGAATTTGCGCACTTATACATACAACATATATATATTCATATATGTTTATGAAAGTTCTTTACCGTAAGATAAGGATCACAAGTAGTACTGTCTTACAATTTATTGTATTACAATTCATAAGTGAATTCAAAATCTTTAGTTCCTTTCACAACTGAGCAAGTGAATTGAGTAAGCATGGGGACGTTAATGTCCTGCCGTCATAACTACCCTTTGCTATCTTTAGTTATAATTATATAACCCTTACAGTATCTGGCTTATAATAGAATGTCAAACAATTACAAGTGAACATTTGTCTGAAAACTAAAACGGAAGACACCGAGTCTTCCATGTTAGTTTTCAGCCAAAGGAAGAAAAGAAAATTCCTAGCATAGTAATATATCTGTTATTATTAGTAAGGCAAGCCTATGTGATTGTAGTATCCAATTTGGACGATTACTGCAAAATGCCACCAGACATTAGGGTTCAAATTTAATCTTAAGAAAGGGTAAACTGATTTTATTAAGAGAAGCGTGTTACTCTTGAGAAAAGTTTGTTTGGTGTTTTTTGGGGTATAAAAACGATAGATCATTATCTACAGCCCAGAGAAATTGCGAATATTACTGCATTTCTGATATAAATAAATGTGGGGCGATTCTACACTCAACGCGCAATGCCACTTTCGAGGACACGGTTTTAAATACAGAAAAAAACGCGAGGAATCCATATAAAATGTCTATTAAAACCATAGTAGATTTAATCATCTTAATGGCGTAAAAAACAAAAATCCTTAAAATTACGGACCAGAGTTTAGACCATAAATCGTAACTCGCGCCCTCATCCCCATCGGACCGCGAAACTTGCGATGTAACGACTGCCTTTATTATTTTAATTAGTATCTCTGAAAAAAGTGTTCTAAAAATCCTACAGTGTTCGGATGAGTAACTCTTGGCTGGATTACGTAACATGATATTAAATGCACTCTTTTTGAAGAAAAACAATATTACAAACTAATAATGGCTGCTAGTCCTATCACCCCAGTAAATCATATGAGATGCCAGAATATCCAAAAGCGAAATCAGCTCCCATATTGAGTAAAGAGAAAACCTAATCATTACGAGAGAAGACCTGTGTTCAGAAGTGAATTCATAAAAAAATTGGGTCAGAAAAATAAAATGTATAACGAAATGTCAACAAACCAATATCGCGCTAATAGCATTAGAATTTAACAAAGCCAGTGCTTTGTTTGTAATGAATATAGGAATACTAGAATTGTAAGTTCACGTACAATATTACATGGTTATGTAATGAGTAGACAATGCAATGTAACTGTCAATACAGGCAGTTACCACTACACATTGTACATTACACGTCACAGATAATCAAACGTATCTTCAACAAGCGAAATGCACATAAAATAAATAAAATAGAAGTTTTCGATTTGTGAGATATTATATTTTACTTCTTGAAGGAAGTGTTTATTAAAATTAGATATGACACGAGTTATTTCGACATAGAGAAATCAATGTATATTCGATATATCGAATATTTCTCGTGTATTTTTCGAGTAGGGTCACGGTGCGAGATTCGATTCACAAACCGCGTGGCCATATCTCCGACGATGGAGAGACGTTACCGTCCGCACGAGTTCTGTCTAAACATTTCAAAACAAACGTATTTTATATAAGTAAAATACATGTTTGGCGTTTCATACAATACAACTAGAATCAGAAGATGAGGAGTATTTAAATTTACAAAATCCGCAGTCTGTCAAGGAAGACCTGTAAATATTTATAGACCAGAACCGACAGACGTCCGTGCGGGGTTGAACAATTCCAAGTCACAGACGGCATCGGAAACAAATGGATTATTTGAACGTTCAAAGTTTACCACCAGCACGAGGTCAAAAGAAAATGACACCCATTTTCTATATTCTTTGATATCCGTCTCGCAGAATTAAGTAACTCTTGTTCGGTGATCTTTCCTTTTGTACCTACCAATTTTTTTTTATGGTAAAGTTTGTAGAGAAAAATATAAAGAAAAAGCTGTCACAGAATTTCACCTTCGCATACATCTGAACTTTTGAAACCTTTTGGCCGTATAAGTTTCAGGACAGGAAAAGTTTTAGGTAACTCAAAGAAAAGTCTTTGTAAGTTTTTCCAAGGCATCAGAAAATGTATGGCAAGCGATTGAGAAATAACATTAGTTGTACTAGTAATATTATCTTCAGAACTTTTAATTACGAACTAAAAACTAAGTACGGGCGCACTTCTCAATCAAACTGGAGAGAGAGAGCAATTGATGGGAACAAAAAAAGCTCCTCTCTACCACCACAATATTCTTATCTTACCGAAACAATGGCAAACGAATTGTAAACACAACACAATGATTCGTAACACGTTTCCGATAACACAGCGAGAGTAGCGAGTGGCACTGAACACTGCGACACAAAACTTTCGAACGCCGCGAACAACAACAACATACGGTGCAACGCACTAGCTACTACTGGCCGAGCCATGGCCGACCGCCGCTCACTTCGTTCGTGGGTTGCCAGTTTCATTGTACGCGTTACCCCTTGAGGGGGTTTTGTGAAAATTGAGAAGGGAATTGCGGCATATATTTATATATTTGGTTATGTTATATGTCTCATATTCATGATAAATTATACAGGTTTGAAAATGTTTCTTTCGAAATCGATAAATATGTAATTTTAAAGCAAAACATTTGTTGTTATAAGAAAAAAGTGATATTTTACAGCATAAATTACCGTTACATTAAAGTTTTATAATATGTTATCCTGATTATAATTGCATAGTCGGAAACCACCAATTGATAACTTCAATCAAAATTATTATGATTCTTTTTTTTGAGATGATCAAATTTGATCATATAAGTGCTACGATAAACTCATAGTACAACAAAATACATAATAAAATCGCGAAAAGAAAAGCACTTAAAACAGAACGTGCAAACATATCAGTGAGAGTGAATAATTTTCCAACAAAAGTTGCAACAAAAGCTCGCTTACGAGTAGCAACACAGAAAGCGACGTTGCCGCTCCGATTCGCGCGCTCAACTCAACGGCGCGCACGTAACAGTAATGAGGTTAAAGTTTCTGAACACAAACTTTTTTCTTCTCAATTTTCAGTACAAAGCTTATAGAGACGCTTCGGCTCATCCCAAACAGTAATTAGCCTTTTTAAACGGGAGTTTTTTTTTCAAGTGATTTATATCGTACGGGATAAAGTAAATGTCCTTCGTGAACTTTCGGTGCGTTGTTTAGTTAGGTCATTTTTGTTAGTTGTTATCTGGTCATATAGGTACTAGCAGAGACAATCCTTTAGTTACTCAATACCAGCCTTGCCACCCAATATTTTAGACTGTTTTAAAATGATAATATAAATATCCTACGTACTTTTCGTAGGTTTTCGTTCGAAGCTGTTGTTAGTAGTTTTTGGATCACTACTAACAACTCAAGCAATCCATAGATCAACAAGTAATCAATCTCAAGCGATGTGGAAGTCATTTTAAAAATCGAAAAACGCTTGGTGCTGAAAGTTAAGGTTTGCGAGGTAAATTCGGCCTTCTAGAATTATAAAATGTCATATAAACACAAATACAACGCTAGTTTAGCGACAAAAATAAATAAAGTGCGGCAAAAATTCCTACGCGACTAAATTACGGGCAAAATACGCATAGTACCTATTTATCGTTCAGCATATGACCTAACTAAGAACAATTTCATAGTCAACACTCGATGTTTGTATAACTTTGACAGCTCATACAAGAAGAATTATCTTATGCTTATGTTTCGCAAGGACTAGTTTTATCAACGCAAGAATTTATTGTCAACATTACATGAATTACTTGAATTACCTACCTACTATACAATAACATACTGTTTTTTATACTCTAAAATGTACAAAATTGTTATTGCTGTAAAAATAGGTGAATATAAGAAAGTTGTATTGCCAGTATTATCTGGGTTATGATTTTTTTTTAATACTTATCTGTAATAAATTCCCGATTATCACGGGAGCTATTCGGAAGGGGACAAGAGCCATCTCCATACCGTCGCAAGAGGGGACTCTTTGGTTATTATCCGGATCCCTCCCGCGAGCACACGAGGCCTGCAGAGTGCTCCACCACGCTGCTCCAGAGTGAATTGTTGACGCATATACGCCACATATAACATCTTAATATACTGGTATTACATTTAATACACGTTACAGAAAGTGTCATGTGAAGTAAGTACTAAAACATAGACCGAGATCCGGAAGGGAGATGTGTGACGTAACACGGACGAAACAATCGCAGGGACATTTCGAAATCAGCCGTCAAACAGTTCTATTATATATTATGTAACGGACATGTATTAGTGTCCTGCTATTGTATAAGGTAGAGGAGGACTGTAAGAGATACTCGTACTTTTGAGAGACGAATGAAATAGTAATAAAGTAATGCATAAAGTGATTTCCTTTATACTTAATGCGCGAACTGGGCAATATTTGTTAGTAAGCTAATATGTTGTAATCGAAAGTAGTGAATAATTGCATGTATTTGATAAGAGTTTCAGTATCAATTTTATAAAAGGATAAATCTTAATCCGATTTTTACGTGATTTATGGTGAAAAGATAAGTTATTTACGCGATTAGTGAGAACATTCGCTTAGAATGGAAAAGTCACCTTATATCTCTTCATTCGACACCTCGTCATCGCTGGTTTGGACAGAACAAATCAGTTTCACTACGTTGGAAATAACTGAAGAATCCGAATCGAGCGCGTCTCAGTGTCGCTATATTATCAATGTGCTCTTTTCTCTTGAAAAGCATCGATATTTAATGATACTGTTGCATATTTGTATAGACAAGCATTTTAAATAATCGTTAAGTAGTAGCTGTGCACTATAGAGATCTATGGCTAAGGTAATTATTGTTAGTAAATAATTACCAATTAATTTATATAAATAAGAAGATTTCAGAAAACTAGGTTACTTTCTCAAAAGCGTGGTTTTCCGACATAATCTTATTAATTAAAGTTAATTTATACACGAATTAAAACAAATCATCGGTTTTTTTCTGTTTGATTTTACTTTTCTAATACGACGTTATTTATTTAGGTATATTACCTACCTATTTATTATTCACTGAATATACAATACAATGTATAAAGTATATATTTCGTTTTAAAGGCAAACTATCTGAAACAATGTTAAATAACAATACGTCTACTCTTTATAAAATATATAAAATGCTTATCAAAATACATAATGCTGGCCATTTTAATGCAGTATATGTACTATACATTAAAATGGCCTTGCGAATTAAAATGGCTACGAGCTAAGAAATGTCTTACAAGCTTCAAAAATTAGGAAGGAAAGGCAAAGAAAATAAACATTGTCTCTTCATATTAATTGGCCTCTTATAAGATGCCTCAAAGAGGTCAAGAGTAAACCGAAGGGTCGCATGGTCTAAGTTTTTACGAGCGCAATAACTCATGCGCTAATGAAACAACTTGTGACCATCCCCCGGCCCGCGCTCCAAACATGTTTCCTGCCTCAAAAGACACTTCAGCTAGAAGCGCTTGTTGCTAGAAATGACATGTCAACAAATATTTAAAAGCCTTGTTCGAATTTAAGATCGATTCTGTTGCAAACGGATCTACAAAAAACATAAGTAAAAACGTCAAGAATATCAAGAGATTTTGACACCAAAACTTTTGACTATTTCAAAAAGAATTTTGTGTGAGTAAAATATGATCAGTTTGGACTGAAATTCAAACTGATTCTATTTTTATTAACAGTTAATCAATTCCTATAAGCATTTGACATAATATGATAAGCCTAATTATACACTGTTATCCTAATAATTAGGGTACAACATTATCAGCAAGTGAAGATACGAACCGAGCTATTAGGTATTATAAAATATGATAAAACGCCCGGGTAATTTACTAGAGATTTATGATCTGCGTTGAAATAGAAAAACTTTTGGAAAAGTTATGAATAAAAGATAATTCTTCTGCTTTTGTCAGTTATAGTCCTTAAAGGTAAAGAGGAAAAGATAGGTATAATGTTTCTTGTTGAAAATTTAATGACGAACGGTGTGAGCAATGGGCTGATTTCAATGCAAAAGAAATTATATTCTACGAGGGTACCTACTCCACGTATAACATCTACTGTATGTAAAGGTAACTGTTACAAAGAATACAATTTATAATTAGACGGTGAGCTATAGATAATCACAGGTATTGATGAGAAACGACTGCCGAAGAACACAAATTATTTTAGTAATAATTTTATTCCTTAAATATAAGAATAAAAAATGTCTTAATAGCTGTCCTAAATCCGCCCTTTGAGAAAATTGGTAAAATGTAATTTTTTTTCAAAAAAGTAAAAACTATTGAAAACGACTCTTCATGTGATCGGACTGTGAACAGAGGGCCGATATAAATGTTTCAAATACCAATTACAACGCCATTCGTACTTTATTAATGCATCAGTCTTGATAGAATATCGTGTGAGAACGAAATACTAATGGGGTCACTACATTTTATAATATTTAGAGGTGGAAAATAGGCAAGCGGAAAGGTACTTTTAATCTGGTGGCTTAAGTTCTTCTTAGCGAAGCGTCTCTCTGAAGTCCTCTTCTCGCGGTCATAGGAAACATTACGAGACGAGTTGCGAGCCACATCGCCGTTATTATTGTTTTATAAATTCCCCTGTTTTGATCCCACGAGTAGATTCAAACGGGTTGAACCAATTGCTTGGAGACTATTCATGCGTCTTAGGCTATCTGTTGGAATGTGAAGATATATTAGAATTTTTTACTATACATTTAATATAACTGAATATTTATATACCTATTATTATTTAAAAATTGTCTAAATAATATTAAAATTTAATGCGCACTATCAGTCCTATATTATGCCAAAGTAGAGAATATAAGCAAAGAACGTATAAGAAGCCTTTAGAAGTACAAATTACGTGAACTTAACTTATCTATAACGGGAATGGCTCACTTGAATTGACCTTTAACAATCGTAAGAACTCACATCTTTTAAAACTGTAATGAGACAGAAATTAATATGACGATAACACTTTAGTAGTTAGCTCGTGCACAAATAGTTTTAATTTAATCGCGTCTTCTGTTAATACATGCTTTTTTGATAGCATTCCGTACGAGTAACGAAAATATATGTAATTTGGGTCATCGATGAATTATAAAGGAATCATGGGTGGTTTGTAATTGCTTGGCATGCTCTTTGTAATATATCGTGAACAGTGAACAGTGAGTGCAAATGTCAGGGTTACGATTTTGATTTTGAGTGGTTAGTTCAATGTAAACTTTACATTTCAACATAGTGTGTTTGAAAGAAAGATATGATAAACGAAATAAATAAATACATAAATTATAAGAGTTAAGGTCCTATGTATACGTGACAACCATATGATGCCATCCATGATTACTTAAGAAGTGACATTCCGCCTTATCAAACTTTTTCATTTAATGTACCTACTCTGAAACACGTACTGACGTGAAATTAAATGTAATATATTTTTTTATTATCCATCTTCATCATATAATTCTTTCCAAAAAGCGTGTAATTCGAGAATTTTCTTTTTAAAAGTTCAAGACACTGTGGTCATCGACTTAAATGTAAATAAATACAATTCCCTCGCATACGTTCAGTTATCTACCCCTCAACTCGCTAGCACCCCAGCACGACCACCTGCGCAAATCACTATACAACAGACCAACTTACCTATACGTATCCTACCTGTCCAATGCGCGCTCGGTTTACTACATCTTGAACAGCTCAAGATTCGAAGTTTCAATGTATAAAGAAAGCTGGATTTGGCATCGTTAAACTCGTTTCCTTTGAAAAAGCTCAGGCAAGAAGGTAATAATACATGAACGCACGCGCCGATCGACAGATGTTCGCGTTCGGTCGTAGTCGGCACGCGTCGGTTGTCTTCGGATAAAGGTTCAAAATTCTAATGCCTTGGTCACACAAGTCATTTTCAAGAACATATCGGGTATGAAAGTACCGGAAATATTCGGATATTGCGTTTTTTGAAATACGTGAAAACTGTTTTCACTACATTTCATTAAAATCAGAAAAAAAGCCTCATGCATTTGCCAAATAACAGTCGAAAGCACAATTAAGAGCCATTTTATTATCTGAAAAACAAAAAAACTGACACCTAATTTGAACAAAACCTTATATTTCTCAGTCTGTGAAGTAAAAGTGTATAAGTACAGAACGTTTTTTACGCGTCTGTACACGCGCACAATCTATTATCCCTTTGTACCCTTTGTGAGACACCTTGATTCCTGGCATGCCATACAATTTACAAATCTATAAGAAGGTTTTTATTATGACTGCTTATTAAATAAATATTATATTTATGAATATGATTTAATCACAGAAAATTCAACAAATTAGGGTAATTTACAAGGGTAAAACTCCTTCCATTAGACTGTCACCAGTCACTTTTGCTAGATGCCTTTAAGCGTTTTTTCAAAAAAGATTGCGAAATAATTAAAAAGTGCAATTTTTGAAAGAAAAGTGATTTTACAGCGTATTTTAATGTGAAATATACATACGTCGAATAGATAAAAAAAATTAGTCAAACCATCTCCTGAAATTTGTGTGAATCAATCAAATCAATGTAAGTATAGAAAAAATATAACAAATAAATATTTTTAAAAGCTTTAAGCTTATCAACATTACACACATGGGCTGGTGCGCAAAGCGCCCTGAAAATTAAATCGAGCAATTGATTTAAAAAAAAAGAATAACAAAGCTTATAAATCGATTTAATCTTCGGCCTTATTTTTTATAATAATCTCTAGTTACACCCTTTTGGCTAAGCTGTGCGGTATATGGATAGGGTGGAAAGTTGTAGAGAGAAATAATTTTATAGCGCGGTTCGTATATAATTTTACGACACATTTAAAAATCCACTTTAAAACGCCGGGATACAGGGTTAAATTTCCTGAGAGTGCAAAAACATATACCCGTCTTTAAATTTCTTTGTCCGTTTGTACATTTGAATATGAATGGATGTATTAGCTTTATACTGGTTAGGTGGTTACGTATTCAAGTGAAAAGATTTGTGGTTGCAATCGATTTTCGCTTTTACGCCAACGGCATAGACATCGTGCGGTCCACTGGACTAATAAGGGAAACTGCCTGTAGCTTGATTTATTTAGTCTACAGTTACATTTTGGATATAGTATCACGATCGTTTGTAACGCAATTATTGCCCCCTTCACACTGACCGATGATGTAAGTCTTAATCGATTTCGAAACGTATCGACAATACTAATAATGTTAACGATAAATAAATAAACGTTTAATTAAGAGGAAACGTTTAGAGAATAATCACCATCTTCAATATAGCGCTTCCCTATCAAACCGACTTATGTAGAACTGGAATGTATTTTAAACATCACCAACTTAAGTGCAATACTGTAGGGTTACAAAAGCACCTAAAATATAAGCGAAAGCACCACATGCACGTACCATACATTTGATGCAAGATTGTAATTATACATTGAATAAAAGGAAATATGTGACAACAATGTGCGGGCCCATCGTCCGCTTTCACTTCTGCTTTACACGGCTCCTCGGAACAAGCCCTTGCGCACCTGCCGCGTGGCGTGCTCCCTCTGCATCTCCGTTGACACGGTTCTGATCTGATGCATGATCCGCCGATCTTATCATCGCTACGTCACAATCTCGCCTGTGCATTCGGTTTTCACTTTACATACACACACATACACACACACACGCACACACACGTGCTCGTTACATATGTATTTAGCGTCTTAATCTTAGCCTGTTACCAACAACGTGGCACGTGCGCTGGCAATGTGAAAAAGCTCCTTGAATATAACGGTCAGTCAGCTCAAAGACAATGTATTGTAAGAATAAGCTTGCCGTATATAAATCTACTCTGTTACTGTTGTCGTCGTGTGCAACAAAGACGCTAATACGAATATAATAGAAAGACAATGGATGAAAACATTTCAGCTCTGCAGTACGAAAGTTGGATATTGACATTTACTCGAGACATTCATTATGTTAACTTTGTGCAGCAACATCGAATACGTGTCACATTGTGTGCAACTTTATAAGTGTTACTTAATCTGTATTTACGAGTACAACACTTAGTTACAGCATTTGTGATAGCATCAACAGTATTTAAAATTGTATTATTTCTCATATACATACCTACCTACCTGTCTTCTACAGTAGCGCACTCGTCCATGTCACTAAGTGCAATTTGACGAACAGCTCAATACCTAATACCGAAATGAAATCTAAATCGGCGTGTTACATTGTAGTCAAATGGTAAATGGAGGTCTCGATCAAAACACCACCAGACCCCACGTGTTGTCACTCGACACCGCTTCGAAAACGTTCGTCTGGCCCATAAATATGATATAAAGGTAAGCTAACGATAGATTTTAGATCATCGCCAATTCTGTTCAACACAATTTCTAGCGTCGGCGATTCAGTTGAAGTCTCTGTTGTCGAGATAACAGTAAAACGGACTTTTTACGATGGGTCCGAGCAATAAATAACAGATATGACAAAAGCTTCATATTCGTGAAGTTAGTGTTATCTGTATATGTATATCAAAGCGTAAGGTGAGCGACTGATCAAATGAGTGACCTGGAGATCAACTCACAGCCGGAACCGCTGAAACTGAAAACTTGAAATTTTCGCCAATAAATAGATAACACAGGGAGTAGAGTGATTATATGAAAAATGGGAGGCTTACTAGTTGGACATTTGAAATTTTAGATTTACGCTCTTGGCTAATGCCTTTATTGGTTTTTTAAATTCAACTACTGCGCCGCGGACAAAACCTACATGGTTCCAAATATATAAATGTTGATCAGATGACATGATGAAATGCTTTATCAAACCGTTTTGAGTATAATGGATATTACCAAAAACAAACAGCGGTATCAAAACAGAATTTAGTGCGATAATGCGCCTTACATAGGTTTATTCGCTTAACGCGATTTTAAAGCTTCTACGTAGATAACAAAGCGATACGAGATATCAAGGATTCATGTGAGTGCATCATTGGGTGATGGAATTTTATTCTTCGATTCGAAGATATTCAAAGTAATTAGTGTAAAAGTAATACCTTTTTAATGCTCATGTAGAAAGATCCACAACTGTTTTGGTATCATCTATTATTCGAAGGATATGGGAATTTGCGAAAACGCCCAAATTCCCCATAAACAACAACCCGAACCTCTCCGTGTGACCGGTCCTCGGATATAATTGCGACCAGTCAGCGGGGCCTCGGCAGGGGTCAATCAAAAGTCAATAATCTATGCGCACCTGGTCGTCATATTTGCATACACTCTTGGTGATACCAATGTTAATCGAAACGATGCGATATTGAAGTCGATTTCAAAAGAAGCTCGGTCAAAGTTTTCAAAAAATTTCGAAAGTATAGTCGAAATCACATTTCACTTGTATATCGGTGTTTTGTGCTTAAAACCGCTTTTTTCATTGATACATTACACTGTCGAAGCCGAGTACCTTAAATTATAGTCTACTTTATCTTTTCAAGGGTCATTTCTTTTTTTTGGGATGGAAGAATTTTTTTTTTAATTCGTAAATCGTTTACTTCTGTGTGCTTATAGGTGGCAAAAATCAATCTTAGGGCAATCAATCAATTCAATTACCACTCTGTCGCCTCATCAAGTTAATTAACTAAGCAAATAAATTTATACAAATTCTGTTCGAGATCCAATAGTAAGAGTCAACTCTCGTGTATCCATCAGTACCATACATTAGCCCGTGTAATATACACATTTGTATGCGATATCGTCTCCAACGTCACCGATATCGTCGTATCGGATTACTAAGAGAGAATAAATTAAGCTCGTATTCGATAAAATATTCTAGAGACAGAAATCGCAAAAAACACTATTGTGACAGATAATACACATGGTCATTAATTTTAATGTGCAATTTGCATTGATATACATTGTATGATTTTTAAACTACTATCACATTTCTCATATACTTAGGCGTTGCATTACCTGTCTGACTTACGATTCCTGTCAATGATTACGCTGATATTTTCAATTTCATATAGGAGAACAAACAGTTGTGATAGCCTAGTTGTTAATATTTCGGCGTCTTAACCCGAGGGTGTGTGGTTGAGCCCTCTGACTTTACAAGATTATGTGCGAAATATACTGATGTATGGATCACACTTCTTAATATTTACGGGGGTTGCAAACAATGCAGTTCAGAGGATTTTAATTAAATAATTGTTTTGCAAGAGAGCTCTCCTTAATTTTCAGCAATGATAAAAGGAAAATTTCGAAATCGGCGAACTACTTTAATCCTATAAAACTTTTACTATTTAGATAAGATACCCCATGTTTGTTTAGACAGCTACCATGTATTTATGGGTCACAGATATGTTAATAACAAATTTTTTATCGAAAATTTCATCATGCTCGATTGGTGATTCTGTTTACTTGTTCAAATGGAAAGATTTTTACAATAAAAAAGGACTCAATGATCAATTGCAAATGTGTATTTTGAAACATCTTTTTATTTCATCCTTAAGCTATACAGTGATACATAAGCTAGAAAACAATAGCACCACGTCGCTTAGAGTTGACAGACTGGCACGAAGTTTTTTCTTTAGCGTTTTCTGCGTAGGTATTATAATCGATTTTCAAAAAAAATTGACTGAATAACGATACTGCGTCGGTGCCTACGCGAGCTCGATAAGTCACCGATAAGCGCTAAACAAATATTATACATGAAATCGACCTATGCTACACAAGTACGATTCACTTCGAGCACGTGTCTTCCTGATAACACTTACGATGTGCCTATAGATTTATAACAGTTAATAAATAGGTATTCACTTTCGGAAATTAATTTTTTCTCCTATTTGAATAGAGTAACAAAAACGAGCAGGCGCTAGTCAGCATTTGAATTTGTTCACGTAGTTTAGTAGAATACTAAAGAATTAATACCTAGTACCTATCTACTCAGAAATATATTAATGAAAGACAAAAGTACATATCGACTGACCTCGTGGTCGAGTGGTTAGAGAACCTGACTGCAAAACCGGAGGTCGCGGGTTCGATTGCCACCCAGGACAAACATTTGTGTGATGAGCACATTTGATTGTTCTGTGTCTGGGCGTAATAAAATATCTATACAAGTACAATATCGTATGTATATATGTATGTTTATCAATTACCATAACACAGGCATTAAATTTGGAATTAGACAGCCGTGTGTGGAATTGTCCCCAGTTACTTATTTTATTTATTTATTATTTTTCTTCGCACATAGATATTTCGAATTTCCATGGTATCGGCACGGTATAACCGTGGCGCTCGTTGAATCTAAAATTCCACCTTCATACGGGACAAACAGAACACTTCCTTCGACCGTTAACCGGCGGTGTCTGTAGTGTGTGAATTTTTTAAAGTCCCAGTCGTTTGACCGGGCCCCCTACCCGCCGATGCGGGAATCGCACACGCACACAGCACTGGTTCAGCGGTGAGGTTAATGCTCCAAGCACAAGTTACATAAATATACTGTATCGCGATGTTAAATTGCGAGTTAGAAAATATCGTTTTATGATTACTAGGTACAATTTTTCTGAATTATGATAATCCTAATACTCTGATTCAAATAATTTAGTGTAGTTTGTACGAAATAAATAACTTTATTCTTGATGCGGCTAGATTGGAAATATACCAATTCCGGAATAGAAATCGTAATATATTGACAATAGGAAAGTCGTCGAACCAAAGTTGAATGTATACCTACCTTAATTTCCTTGGAGCAGAGAATCGAAAATGTACTTACCTGCAAAAGAAATTAAAAACATTAATAAAACATACAGATTTTTCAGCAATAGCAAAAGTAACATGGAAATACACCTTGATATCTTATCTGTAAAGTATCAACTTTTCATTTATCAACTCTCATTAGTTGGACATACGCCTTCCCTCATCATTGCTATATTCTGAATTTAGAGAATGAAAACATTTTTCTTTGTATCGTCATATCAATTTACGTCAGCTACAGTTCACGAAGATCAGATCCATATCGCAATACTAAGAAACACCACGGTAAGTCTAGCTACCATTAAATCTACATTACACCTACCTACCAACCTACCTGTGGATTCACCATATGCTCGAAAATCCTCAATTCTCCATTGTTCGGGACCGAAACGAACGAAAAGGAAAAAAAAATAAACGCCAATCTCTCGAACATCTGGCGGGTCCACCCTCTTACACCCCCGACGAACGAGATAGCAATATATAATGCACTAAAGAAAAGAGAGACACAAAACCGGTACACCCCTCAGAACGAGCAAAAAATCAAAAATTGGATGCGCGCACGCATAATATTGAGTTCCGTTTCCGAATTTAAAGCCCGTATTAAAAGTAGGGTTTTTTTTGTATAGGTACCATTGTTTTGTTGCTGCGTAAAGATTTGGAATTTTAAATTAAATTGTAAATGCACAGTGACTTAAATTAACATGAGGCACATAGCAAATTGATTTGGAAATTAAGTTTGTGTAACTTAATAAACACTTCAGTGCATTATTTTGGTATTGTGTTCATTACTTTATGGAGCTCACCACTAAGCGTATTTTTCCTATAACTGAACTGCTGCTGATCTAAAACAGCAGTTTTATTTATCAGCCCATCATTCTACTGTCAAAGGACCAAATACATATATCAGGGTGCATTAACAACACTTTTCAGAGTGCGCACTGCTGAAACAGCACTTTTAATGTCAGCGGTGTTACCAATTTAAAAAATGGAGACTGATTCTTGTACATTTCCAGATTCTCAAACCGCACCCAATATGCGTATTTCGCACAAGTTTTAGACCAATACAAGGTTGGCATGTCCCTAGATATCCTTTTGTGTGCTTTGTGCCATAAAGTGTTATTGTTTTTGCAGACAGCAATTAAACATCTGCTTGCAATTAGATGCGTAAATTTTGTATGAGACAAATGTTATCGTCTTTATAGAGGTTGTAAGTACATATCTCTGTAATATATTTGTGTACTTTGAATTCTAAATTAGGTTTTATTTTAGCAGTTTTGATAATATTCATTTTGCAAAGTAGCTAGGTCAGTGGGGACAACAGATATTTTGTAAAGGGTTCTATTATCAGCTTCCTTCAAATTTAAGTCTTTTTTGCGATTAAAGACAATTGTGTGATGATAGAATTGTGCAATATGAAAATATATATTATGTGATGTAATAAAACAGAGCATACTAGCGAAGGAATTTACAACTTCATTTCCATAAACGGTGTAAAAATCAAATATTGATGCTAATATACGGTTATTTTTGTATCAGTGCGTAAAATTATAAGTATGGTTACGCTATACGGATTAAAAAAAATTCTATTTGTGTTTAGTATGTCTATCTGCTGGATGCTGCTACCCTTTAAACGCCCTACAGCTGGACAGGGGTCGAAATTAAATGTAGGGCAATGTCACGTAGCACGATGCTTCGATACAGTTAAAAATCAAATTTAACACCCGTCATCAATGGATCGGTAACGAATTCCCACGCATACAGCCAGGAAGCGCCGAATAGACAACCCTAAGTTACCTTCGGCCATTAAAAAAAAAACGCCCGCATACTTTCATATTTCGAACATCTGTCCCGTTGCGCATCCATCCCATTCCCGCAGGTACAATTTAATATGTTGCTGGTTCGGTCTAACACGCAGTACAGTCAGGTAAAACTTGTTGAGCTCACAAGTGTGCATACATTTTATGGCAAGTGCGTATGTGTGAGACTCCCATAGACAATTATTGTCGATGCCATAATTATAGATTGCGATTGTTGATTTTGCGTTCGCGAATATTAGTGATTCCGTTGAGACATTGCGCACCACACGAAGCCTAACAGACTAGTGAACGGTCGAACGTGGATCATGAGTGACCTACCTCTTCTGATAATTTAAAATTTATGCCAATACATTTAGATTTTTAATTATAAAATTACTGATAAATCATATTATTTAAGGATAGAAATGCATCTAGAAGATACTTTCCAAATATAAAATTCCCCCTTTACTTGCTAGCGCTAGAATATTATTTATTAAAAAAAAATTCGCCTGTATTAAATTTGTTCTACCTTGTGACTACTGTTTATTTGTGAATCTTGACAATCAACTCATTTAATTCAATAATCCGAGTGGCCGATCGCACCGCGTCCCCCGCGCACTAGTACCTGACCCGCCCCTCGATCACCCCATTGATATCGAGCAAGGGGTCGCCCGCGCACCCTCGAACGCACACGTACTTCCATTTCATGTCGCTCGCGCACTGTTACTTGCATGCCAATTCGGTCGTACATTGATATTATATTTGGACAGAATCCACATCCGCATTTGATGTTGTAACGTTATATACAATTCATTACATTTATATATATCAGACATTTACCCGCGTGGATAGATAAACACAGTAAAAATTTACAAATATGTTCGCTCATGTCCAATGAAAATACTGAATTGCGATATCATTTTTAAATCTGTTTGTGAACATCTAACATCGATGTGATGCGTCAATAGACCGAGTCAGATGTAATTTTAAGAGACTCACATCGCTATACGATTGAAATAGTGTTTAGTTTTGTTTTATGACAATCATCAACCCACTTAATTACGTGATGAGCAAATTGAAAACAATGTCGGATGTTAAAACTTACAAATACTAAGGTCCGCGTTATGATAGATAGATGATGACTTTAAAAGCTATGCAACAGGGTACCTATTAAACGGCGGTTTGAATCAGTGTAGACAGTTGTTTGAAACTGTGTGGACAGCTGTTTTATGCCAAATTTTATGTGACACTCAAACGTCCTTGGTTTCGACACTGTTTCAAACCGCAGTTTAATACCGTGTAACCGCCGTTTAAGGAAATAGCGAGTGTGTTATATAGGTCTTTGGGGTGATTCCATTGTACAAAGACGTAATTATTTTATATCTATAGATTGCACTTGTACAGGGAGTTAAATTCGAGACCTGTTCCCACCCCAATGTTCACGACACGATCTCGGCGCGGCGGCCGGCCGAGCGGCGAGGTGAGGGCGCCCGCGCACCCCATCGCTACCATTTTTTTGTCTCTTACTCAACCAGTGGGGTCGTAATTGTCAAGGCGCTGCCAGACCGACGGCGTCATGGATTTAAAACGCTGCGTTTATAATATCAACGCGTTTTAAACGCGTACAGAAATAATGAAAAATATCTAATATTTTTGTTAGTGTGATCTTCAACTTTAGATTGACCAAGTTGAATTATTGATTTTTGGAGCCCAACATTATTTTTTGCAGCATTGTTAAACTAATCATTATTTTTTTATAAACTAATCTTATTTATAACTAACATTATATATCTTTTTTATAACTAACATTAGGTTAAGAATAATTATGTACTAACAATATGGGCATTTTGTCTGAATAAATAAATTTATTATTATTATTATGTAACCGCCAATTTATTACTTCAAATTTCAATGCTTATGCAATAACATTAACACAAAAATGTATTGTGAAATTACATACTAAGTCTTTTGGGCCCGAATCGCATCAAAGTCTAGAAGTATATCCCATATCATGAGAAGGTGCTAAGCAAAATACATATAGCTTAATAATAACCAGCCGCATCTCAAACGCCGTGTTGTGTGTTAAGGCTTTTAAAATTTTTGTCTCTGTCGCACGCCACGAACGGAACAGGGGTCATATTGAAACTATTACAATACCGAATATTGGAATTTAGTCGTGAGAGGGTGACGTATATGAATGTGAACGAGTATTTTAATTAAAAATAAGTGTATGCCACATGATGAACATAACGATAACTTCTGGATAAAATTTTATTTATTGTCGCTCCATATTAAAAATATTCTTATGATTATTTTTATTTGCTTTTCATTTTTCTTACGGTACTAGACATTTATTTGCATCGCATGCTTATAGAAACATATTGATGAATTATAGAAACAATTGGAAAGAAATGATTTATTTAGAATTGTTGTTCAACTATGTGTTACACCCATACATGCGTATTTTACTCAATAGACAATATCAAACATTAAACCGGGTATCTAAAGGGGTAGGTTGAAAACACCAAGTACTTATCAAATATTTTTATTCTTACGAGACCTGTCGCAACTTCAACATTCATGACTATCTTCATACATACTGCGCTGGTACCGAAGACCTTATTATGATTATAATTGATATTTTACTGATTCAATAGTAAAAAAACTAAATAAGCAATTAAAAGCAAAATATTTTAAAGGGAAACTAGATATACCTATTACCAATCATCTAGTATTTCGTTTGTTCATCCTTATAGGCAAGTGTATAATCATAAATATTATTTACATAATAGACGATCAGTTCACACTATATATGGTTCCGTGTATTCGTGGACACAATAAGAACGACACAAGCGACCGTCATTAATAAATCGTTCTTCCACGGATACAGCTTATACCTACGTACATATATATATGCGTAGGTACATTTAACTTGCGATCGACTCGTGCGCACTTTTGCTTCTTTTTTACTTCATTATTGTTTTCTTTTTTTTTACACCGGCCCTTCCGAACAGCTGTTCGACCGGGCCTTTGACCATAGCCGGGTACTGACCTGCTTTAATTTGGTTTCAATTCTCAATAGACTTAAAGAGCAACGACTCGTTTTTATACGTCTTGTGAAATACGTTGGACGCATAAAACTAAGCTGCGGCGAAGTGTTGATGGAATTTAATTAAATATTACGAGTATATCTCGGAATTACGTATACTTTCTCGGTTACAGAGGCGACAAAGTACGCCCGAATGATCGCGAACGAGAAAAGAGTGAACATTGAGTAGGTACATGAGTAGGTACTAGGGTGAGTACACCTAGGGTGTGAACAGATTGAAAGGTCGAGTTTCTAGTGAATAACTTAACGTCAAACTAATTATCTGAAACTTGTTATTAATTTACTTAGATAAATTATTAAAAAATAAAAATAGATTACAGAAATAGTGTAATTTTAAAAATGGCAAGTCGACGTGTCAAGGTATTCACGCCTTGTTTTCTATATACATACTATCTCAAACGATTAAGAATTAAAAAAGCAAAATTATATAATCGATAATAAGTACATGTCGTGTTTTTCAAGACTTAATTTAATGATCCTACTAATATCATAAATGCGAAAGTTTGTGAGTATGAATGTTTGTTACCCTTTCACGCAAATACTACTGAACCGATTACGATGAAATTTTGGTATGTAGGTAGCTGAAGTCCCAGAATATCACAAAAGTTACTTTTTATCTCGGGGTTCCCGAGGGATCGGGATTTACACGGGAATAACGCGAATTAGTAGGACTTTCTATCCTAGAAAAACACAAGCTTTCATGCAACATATGAACGGAAGGTAGATTTTTATTTTATCTTTCAGAAGGACATAGGTTACCTGTAAACCTGCAAGCTGTGTAACTGACGTTCACTAGGAACTATAAACTTATAAAATCAATCTGAAATAGAGTTATCCAGCTTATAACAATGAGATAATATACTGTTACATGTTAGTAAACTTAGTACACTATAATAATACGATCTTGACTGGTCCGTTGTTCTAATGGTTAGCGATCCCGACTACTCAACAGCGGGTTGTCGGTTCTATTCCCGAGCGGGAAACATATATACGAGACATTCGATAAGAGAGAATTCGTCAAAGGGAATGAAGTCGCGGGGCTTCGCTAGTCGCATACAAACTAGGTACGGGGAGCCCTTACGCAGCCAACGCACGATTGGCCCGTGGGCCGGCAGGTGTGGGCGGCCGGTTCGCGCTCGGGGCTACGTGGGAATGTCTTGTGTTACGATCGCGAGCTCGAAAACTTTGAAATTTTATATGGAACCGAGAGGCACCTACTCGGCCTCATTACACACATACGGCAAAGGGCTTTGTTCGCCCGAAAAATTACGAGAAAAAAAAGGGAATTATACAATAGCCAATAAATCGTATAAAAAGAAAACATATTTAGTATAATATGGTGCAACACTCACTCGGCGACTGCCGGGGGTAGGTACCTACTCGTACGTCGTAATGCTGATTTTCTTTTCTACCCGACATTTGGAAGTGACAAGGTCTATTCCGGTATGCGTTGTACTTCATATCTAAATGATGATAGACATTTACTTCCGAACATCGGCTGTAACCGCACCACCGTTTCTCTTACATTCTACGCTCTACGACTACAGTTTGAAGTTTAGTCTCCCACTCCGGGGGCATGAGTTCAAATCATGGAACGCCACGCTGCCACCTGAGCTTTGCCGAAGATGCGTTTTATAACTTAAATAAAACATTTAAATAAAACAAAACAATCTGGAAGAAATGGAAGCGGACCAAACATTTCCTTACCAAGGAGTTCATTAAAAACTCTTTTGACATATTCAGAGCAAGGATAATACAAATAACACGGACGTGTTTAAGTATGTATTATTATTAATTTCAATTACGTGTTTGCGATTGTAATGGTGAATCATTGGACGTGGTCTATCTTCCCAGCTCCGAATATGATGGTTGCAAAATCTATCTAACTAGGAAGGTGCGATACGTCCTACCCATTTATGATATCCGTATTTGCGTGTACCGGATGCAATGCTAACTTCCGGATAATAAACGTTAGTAAATTTCTTTGACTGATAACCTTTGTTGTTATTGACTTATATATATATATAAAGAATGTCACGTGTCACGATGTTAGTTTCCCTTAATCTCCGAAACTACTGAACCGATTTCAATAAATTTTTGTACATATCTATTGTTTGGTCTAACTTAAAAGATAGGATAGTTATTATCTCGATTAATGATTTCTTTTTTTTATTTCAAAGTCATATATTTTATTTATAGGACAACTCTTGGTCATACAAACATCGGGATACGGGATTTTTGGGTTGTTATAAAATAAATTTAATTCAACCACGGCTACGCGTGGTCAGGTCTATTAGTGTTAATACATGTTGTATATAAATAGTATTTTATACCTAAAACAGGTGACTGACAGATTGCTTGACCCAGATCCTGAAATTTTGCAAATAGATTCTTTATATAGGATTAGTAAGCACTAAGGATTGAATTTCGGAAATTCCACCATTAAGGGAGTTACATACGGATAGATAAATTGTATGAAAAATCATCGATTTGGAAATGAGATACACCTGAAATGTTACTCTTTCAATTGGTTATTAAAAAATTAACGCATTTACTGTTTTATGGATATTATATTTCTGAGAGAGCAAACCCGCGGACAAAAGCCCGTTACGAATCGATCAGCCTTTATACAGCTCCAGGACGAAAATCTGTTTTAAAATATGCAACGGACTATTTCCATATTTATAGCACACATTCGCTGACGAAACAAAGGCTCGACTCGAGAACTTAAAATTATTAATTGCTAGAAAGCTCTGTATGGACGTTGGAAAGAAATCTAGGAATTGAAAGATTCTTATTAAACAAAAAGTAATCGAAAATCAAAACGGATGCAAGTTGCAGAAATATACGTAATTGTTTAAACTTCAACAAAGGAATTCTGAAAACAGTAAATAAAATAAAAATATGGTAGGTAGGTACATAAACACACAACTGTTAGTATCTATTTGTTATAATATACATATATTTACAATCAGATTACTTAATGTAATTAGCAAAGTGAATACTATACACAACTACAATACACAACAACAACAGTATTTTACAACAAACAAACAATCTAACGACAGAAAACAGCGGTAACGACAACCATACCATACCACCGCTAACTACATTTAGTGTTGTCTACAAACCGAAAAATAAGAAATTAAAAATGCATATTAAATTAAGACTATTTATAGATTTCTCTAAACAGTAATATTGCTTCTTGGCCCAGTTGTGGTAACCCTGATTAACAATGTAGGGGTGGCGGATTACATTCTCATCCAGAAAAAATATGTATGTCTGTGATGAGTAATCTTGCGTCTGGGTATAATTATATCTGTGTAAGCATGTATCTAGAAAATTTTACGTATACTTATGTACCAGCGCTCTGATCATCATAACTAGCCTAGTTCAGTACCTAGACTAAACTAGATTGTCAGGAGTGCAATGTCCCAAGATATAGATTGTGATTGATTATAATGTTCAATAGTACAATAATATAAGTAAACGATTTAAAACTTCACAATAAACAGCTACGCAGATGCAACACTACAAATTCGCTCGAGTTATCCAAATCACAGAGATAAATTTATAAACAAAAAGAATAACGTAAAAGGTAAAAAAAGCGTTTGATCTTCTATAGTTGAAACAAACATGAAATATAAAAATAAAATATTAATTAAGTTTTAATGAACAACTACAGTACAAAGATGCTCAAGCGTTTCTTATATACTCGTACATAGACGTTCTGACGCTTTTAATTTCAAAATAGTGACCATTTCGTAAAACTTAAGCATTCAGTGCTAAAAAAAAACGGTGCGAAAATCAAATCAAACAAAAGTGTTATATACTCATGGTATAGGTACTTACGTGGGTATATTTGTGCATGCTATCAGTAGCCTTCTCGCTGTGCTTTAAGGCAATAAGAATTCCTAAGTTTATAATTAGGATTCGGTCAATATGTTTATGTTTGATTATGACCGTTTGAAGAAAAGATACAGCAGTGACGACCTCTTAGCACAGAGAAGCAATAACGCATCTGTGACCAACTTGTAACAGCACAGCTAAACTAATACTGAATAAAAAAATTACCAACAGTCCTATTCCCAATGAAAGTAGGAACTGACAAATATTATTATTAACACCTATTAATAACTGACGAAATTGATACTAACACTCCAGCATCTAAAGTCCTTTAAGTAACACGCGAGTGCTGTCCGCCCTTTTGCTACTGTCCATTCAACAAAAAAAAAACAATTCAGTCGCTTGGTATTCTACTGCTATGACATACAAAAGAAATGAAACTAGATCACAGCACACACAACACGGCGCTACAAGTGACAATACACATAAACAGGCACAAAAGCCACAACAAGGTGTACAACAGGCCGCTCACCCATTGCGGGGGCACGTCCGCGTGCTGGTGGTGATGGTGGTGGTGGTGGTGGTGGTGGCGGCGGTCCGGCTGCTGGTGGCCGTTGGCCGCCGCGCACGACGTCGCCGCCACGCCGTACTGGCGTCACAAAAGTGCTACGGGTTACGGTGTGCTACTAGATATTTGTATGCTCGATGATCAATGTTGATATTTCACGGTGAATGTGATGTGACGCTGATGATCAGTGTGCATCAGTGAACGGCTTATGGCAACAGTAAAAAAACCCCATAGAAATCATTCGATATAAATTTATATACAGTACAGATTGAAATACTTTGTATTGTGATTGTAAGACAAGCGAAAATAATGAACAAAAAAACAGATGGGAAGAAAGAGATAAAGTAAATTACTGATATATTTATGACAAGTGAAATGGCTAATATTATGAAAGTGAGGTGTGATATTATTTATGAATTCACTTCGGATGCAAATCGTTAATAAGCTCCGAGACAGGAAACACATGAACATTTTGGTCATAACAAACATCGTGCGAAATAATGTATTAGTAGCGAACAAGAAATATGAAATGTAACATAATAAATACACCCTAGGTACTCAAAATAAAATATGTACAGTTAAAAAAATTGAAAAATGTCACCATTCATGTCATTTATAACAATTTTGAAAGTTCATAGTATACAAGCCATAATTGGTGTTTTAAACATAGTTTTCTTTTCATGGTGTAGCTAGGCGTTTATTCGTTTAAAAGCTTGAATCACCAAGAGTAATGTAGCGACTATGACTGAAAAGTGCACACAATATTAACAGTTACGCTGAGTTTAACACACGAGTACACTGAAAGTCGAACAGGTATAAAATGCACTAAAAATAAAACGATCAATACACGCATCCCGCTCTTATACATGTATTTGTATAATTGCACATACCCTCCTAAGTACATAAAGTCCCAAAACTAAAAGGTTAATACATTAGACGTCGGCAGTGTCTCTCTATTTGCCGAGCCGTCCCCTCGTCGCTTCAATGGATCGTCATTCAAGTGCCGTTTTATACGACTCTGCGTCGTCGTAACGCTTACGTTAACTGGACCCCTGTATTTGGGTGATTCGTTTAGAAAATAAAACGTATCGAGACAAAGGTTTCACTTGCAACGGAAAATTGACTCGTTAGCGGGAATCAAAAAAACAATAATATTACAAGAATGGTGGAGTCGCGGCGTAGCAAAGGATTTGCGACGTAACGAAACAAAAGATTTCTTGTAACTCTAACATTTGGTCCTCAGCAAAGAAAGGTTTTAATGATTACTCTCTTCATTTGATAAATGGGTGTTCATTACAATAGTGCGACGTCAATATAAACGTATATTAGGCTCTGCACGTAAGGTTCCAACTTATATACAAGCAACAACAAGATAAACAAAGAGTAGGTACATAGTACACATTACGCATTAGCCGGCTCACTGCGCCTCGCGCCCTAGCTTTACGACCGGCAGAATGTCTTGTGTACTGATGGAAGGACAAGTGCTTAGGGATTTTACCATTTCTGATTAATTCCTAATAAAATTCGACCGAAACTGTACTAACTGTTTACCTCGGGTATCAAATTTAAATGGACATATTGAGTTAAAATGTGGTCGTTAAAAGTAGTTGGTGTCACGAAGGATAGGAGAACAGAAGATAATAGGTCACATAACGTACCGAGTACATAATATGTGCCGTACGAAAGAAATCGTACATAGAAACTGTTACAAAATTGACTAAGAATTTTTAAAACACTTCCTTAAAAATTTCTAACACACTCTAAAACACAAACAAAAAGTAGCGTAATACGTAAAACTCTTTAAGTTTTTTGGATTGCGGGCAAATTGCTTTGAAATTAGACGATGACCATAAACCATTATTAGCCTAATCGCGATTTTGTTATTACATGAAACAAAAAATGTAGGTATTATGAAACTAAGACTTCTTTCACTCGACTGTACCTATGATTCGACTGAGAGGCGGTGGCGAATTAAGAGCAAGTCTCCCCCTTACACCCCACGGTACCTCGAAACGGTATACTAGCATTTTATAAGTATAGTTACATTTTCTTTATATTGTTCAACCAGCTCTACGAACTTTGTACTCCACTTTGTCACTATATTTTGTCATACATAGATATAGCTGCGCCACGATCTATTGTTTTTTATGTGAAGAGAGTAGCAAACGAGCAGGCAGCATCATGAACATATGCAACCGACCACTATCAGGGCTATAATAAGGATGGGACTGTTAGTGCGAATTCAGTTCGTATTTCTTACACCGCCGCCAACAGTCCGTTTAATAAGGTTCTCTCTGGTTTTCCGTTTATTATCATTTTTTTACTCTCTTCAATGTATAGTCTGTCACGCAGTCAAAATCATCATTTCGCTGATATTGAAAACTAATATATAATCGGATATACATATCAGAGCAGTGGGGCTTTATCGATGAAATTTAAACACAACTAACGCAGATTTGTTCTCAGTTTCACTCCAAGTTTAACAACCATACAAGTTATCAACCAATATGTCAACAAAGTAACGCTAATGACACAAATATGTAGAGGAAGCAAAAAATATATATATATAGAAATATATAACTGAAAACATCTGCCCGTCGGCTCGCATTCCTACGCGGGACGTACGTACAGACGGGTTTTGGTACTTTGGTCACATCTACATACGAGAATTTGAACTATGTATGTAGTTCAATGAACATGTTAGGTTTGGCACGTGGATTAACAAGTTCAAGTCATTTGTTCGTCTGCAAGTAGATCGAACATGACTGACTAATGTGATAAAATCTTATACAGCGATGTAAGCGGTAAGCATTATTATCTATTATGATTATCTATACTTATTACGAAATGGATTAAGAAATTAGATACATATAAAATTAAGGGGGCAAAGAAACCAGTGTATTGAATTTCGTCATCGATTTTAGATTTAAGAACAGAGTTTAAATAATTTTCGAAAATACTAATATAACACTCGGGATTCGAAACACGGTCATTTAGCTTTGAAAACCTCTTCGATTGTTTAATTTGTCACAAATAGCTGTATTGTGTGAAATCCATACATTAAGAAAGACTGTTCTAATTATATATGTATTAAACGTCTTTTAGAAGCTTTTATAAAATTCAACGACCAATTAATTGCATGAAGATTAAGTGGATATTAATGATTTCATGAAAAAAAAATACGACTTAATTGCCAACCGACTATTTATTGCTATTTAATATCTAGAATTGTAATGTACGAGATTAATAATTGTGGAGAAGAACACAAAAACTACAACGGACACCTGTCGAGTGCCACCAATTATTCCGACGAACTTGACAAACGTGTTAAATTGTACGTAAGAATTACTGATGACATGTCTATTAAGGCAGTTATCCATTGACAAGTTGACGACCCATTACCGATCTATCGGCTATGCGAGATGTTCGAAGTTATGTAGCGATCACTGCACGTATTGCAATTACTCGTCAATGGTTCACCACCTTTAAGAGGATGAGACAGAATGTAGCAACCCTCGGATGAATATATATGCAGGGTGTATTCGTATGACTAAAACCAGTATTGAGGTTCGATGAATGACAATAGGACGATAGCCTTTAGGGTTATTGGTGAACGCTGTCAATGAAAAATTCGATATTTTCTTATAGGTGTAGCAATTGGTCGTTTGGTAGGCTATAATTGTATCCAATGCGAAATAGTAGTAAACCGAGACCGTTAACTATTTGCAACAGCTCAACTGAAATATTCGCCAAAGTAGGTGAGCAAGTGTACTTTTCAATTCAGTCTTCAGATAAAGATGTAATAACTATTTATGTATCTTATTTTAATAAATGAACACTGATTGCTTGACCTGAGGTAGGGTCGCATTCTCATTAAGTTACAGTGCAGCAAACACATTTAAAACACCATTTCTATAGCTCGAATTTAAGTCATCTAGCGCATGCCAAAATATTTTGACTGCTACCGGGAAAAGCACTGTACACGCACAAAAATATGTCTGTCTGTTTCGTCCACTATATAAATCGGTACGGCAGAATCATAGATCTTGTATTGTAGTAAAACATCTTAGTATAGAACACGAAACTGGTGTTACAAAACATGGGCGAGTTTTTGTACAAATAAAACACCCGGTTGATTTATAAGGGTTGTCCTTCCGCGGGTCGGTGGAAATACGCTGAGACCGTGAACCCTTTCTTTGTAAGATGTTTGCAATAACATATTTTATTTATTGTCTGTATCGCCCTATATCGATGGTTAGCGTTCAGAATTTCGCAACAAAAGTAAGTCAATTCCTACGGTGTGGTTTATTTCTATTTAGTACAAGTGACGCCCGCAGATTGACCCGCGTGGAACAGTTGAACTATAACATTATCAATAAAAGTAGCCAAGATACTAGCTATCTACAGTAGACTACGATCGGTGACGGAACCTCTCAGCTCAGAAGCTCAGGTAGACTTGATGAATTAGGTAATAAAGTAAGGTACGATAATATCAATTGGTTTGTCCTATTAGCGGGATCGTTCAAAGTAGGCCAGTAAATAACAATAGAAAAATGCAGTATTATCAATTTTTCTTGCAGTATTAACTATATAGAGTCTAATATTAAAATATTATGATACACTTACATACTTCGTAGGTATATTACGAATACACGCTGTGCATTTTCGCAATGACATAAAACACGAATACATTTTAAATCTTACGTGGTTATTTAATAACTGAAAATGTGAGAAAATAAATACGCGATAAAATAAAACAACAACAAAACAATTGCGCTCGTAAAATATAATAAAATAAAAAAAACTCACCATTCCATTGTCCATGCCTCCATATGGCGATTGGTATCCAGGCTTATCTGTGACTATAAATAAAAATAAAGTTAAAACTTAACACTATTAACAGCACACTAATTTAGTTCATTACACAAACAAAACCACTGCTTTGCGTTCCTCGAACAGTTTATTTATTTTATTTTATTTACCAATTCAGTACACATGATATTTTACAAAAGCGAGCATATGAAATTCAGAAAATTCTTGAAAGCACTTCTTTGTTTATCTGGTAGAACAGTGTTTGCGTGTTATGCGATTCTTTCGAGTCCCCGTACCCCTAACACTTTTTCATTTAAACATACGAAGCGACAAATTTGAAAATCCTCTGAAGCAGCACGATAGCGAAATATGGTAAAACTCCCTCTAATACATATCGGATTATTATATTAAAAATTGAATTGTAGCCAATCGCCGCCAGCGAGCGGTGAGGCGAGCGGGTAAACAACGAAATGATTCAAATTTGTTTATAAATGTGCACGTTTAATTCCCTATTGTGGTGTCGAGCGAAACCATTTTCGCCCTCAATGGGACGAGAGGGTGCCACTACTGTTCTACTGTTTTTGTTCGCGATCGCTAATGTAACCAAATTAACTTAATACTGACTTTGTGTCTCTAAGGATTACACAAAGATGGCAGAAGCTTCTTGCTTTATTGTGAACCAATTAAATATGGTGCGACACTGCGCTCGTGATTCCGTCACGTTGGAAAATTCAGAACAATATTTATCATCTCGCCGAGAGCTGTCAATTATTATCTCCAAAAGCAATTAAGTAGGTAATCATTACAAGTTAAGTGTCTCAAAACAGAATTGTTCAATACGCTATGATCAGTTGAAGAACATTGTTAACAGTCAGAGGCACGACTTTTTAAAACAATGCCTTGTAACTAACATACGAGTATGCATAGTCGCCATCCAAGCGATCCGTAAAATAGTATCATAACCAAGTGCCGTCCAGTCTTAGAATATTTGTCACTTTTTTAAAACATATATCAAATGGTACGGAGCGTGCATAGGAGTGCACAATTTCCACCCTATAAAATGCACTCCTAATCCATAACCAACTCAATTGGGAGACAGTTAAATAATAAATGTGGCTTAAATTCACAAGTTCATGGAATTTAATCCTTGTTGCAAAGGGTATAAGGTTGTAAAAAGAAAGTCTTAAAATTGGAGTTGCTGTATTATTTTGCAACCAACGAAATTCGGCAACTAACCCTTATGTAGAGATTCATAAGATCGCAAATTGTCCGAACAGCCCATATGACGATAAACTGTTGCTTACGTCCTTTGGAGACAGGTTGTTATTTTATAATTTGTTCATTATTTCTAACGGAATAAGGCTGCAAATAGATTATTGGTTTTAAGAGGATTGTATACCCTTAGCACAATGTCACTAAGTGAAAATCCATTTTGATGTAAGGCCCGTGGGGTTGTCCAATGCTATCGACATAATTAACATCGGAGTTATTATTGTGTATGTAACCGAAAGTGCTTCAATAGAAAATGGATTACAATCGAAATAAACCATATCCGTTAATAGGTAAATAAAAGAAGCTCGCAATACTTCACTATGTAGAAACTATGTAGAAAATTTATTTTTTACGAGTATGAGTATGAAATTGTAGAACATATTTAGACGTTTTCCGAGAGAATGTTTTAAAGAAGAGACATAAAAGTTCTAAGTAACGTATTAGTGATTGCAAATTCTTCTTTAGCATATTTTAAATCATATAACTTTTAATATTAAGCAGTTGTTATTACATTTAATACACATAAAGCACCTCTAATCTAGCAATCAAATTGATCAAACAAAGCAATAATGTCGGACAATAATTTTCCTCCGTGAGTGCAGGGTGTCGGCTAAGCCCACCGTCACAGGCTTATACCGTATTCTAAGCCAATTTTTCAGTTACCGAAAAGTTCGTATTTCGCATCCATGACTCCTGAGAAAAAGTAATATTTTTTGGGATTGACACAGGCAAGTTCAGCATTGAATAATATGTAGGTATAATATTGAAACTAGGAGGAATCATAAGGCGAGCATAATAATTCACTTAACAAAATACATTTTAATACACTTTTTGTTGCACTCACATCCTGATAAATATTTAAAACGTAAAATTGTTTTAGTTCGACGACCACCAACTCGGTCTACGCCCACTTATTGACATATTTACTTATGACAAATATCTATGTGGTCATTGTCGTATGTAATGATTTATTAACTTATTTTTAATGAAAATGAAGGTCACAAACAACGTGTAGGTTCACAATAAATCTATCTTTCGATAGGTTATTAAAAGTATCGGAAGTATTTTATTCGACAATGCATTGTTGACATATACATTATTGACATATATTGTAATAATAATAAACTCACACCTAAAAATCGTGACAAATATTAAATGTTAGTGAACAACAAAGTAATGTAATTTTTTAAACCCGCGAAAAAATTGATATAAATCAACAAACCCAATGCTATTGGTGCCAATTAGAGATTGTTTCAAATGTAAGTTATATCAAGCAGTGTAGATTATATCAGTCGCTTCGCTAAAACTACCCTCCGTGAGCACTCAGCGAGGCCAGCAATAATCTCCCTTAGAACCCCATGAAAAGTATATGGAATAGGACCCCATAAATCAACGGCAGTTTCACGGTGGATTGGCGCTATGAAAAGAGCGAATGTGCCGCCATGGATTTACCATGATGAGCTGCGAATAAAAATGAATGATATTCGCTCCGTGACTTTAGTAAATGAACAACGCCTGACGTCATGTTGAGTTACATTATTTATTTAATATCAAACTTTTCCATTTTCAATTTATACGTTGTTCGTGATTATTCCAGTTCTATACCAAACACATAATTATAACTTAACGAATTAAATGAAAAAAAATTTATGGTAGGTAGTTAAAAACTTTTACATGGACAGCTATATAAGCGCATTGTGGTACACTGCCTCTGCAAATAGTACTACTGGATTTCTGCCACACATTGAGATTTTCAAAACCATAACACAACACCCGCTAAAACGCAATAAAAAAACAACAAATATGGCAAGAGCACGTGTCCGCCACGCGCCGTGTCGAGAACTGTGGACAATCGAGGGTGGGCAATTATTGCTTTTTATACGGACAAATTAATAGTTGTCAGTTTGACTAATAAGTGGGTGTGGAGAATTGGATTAACCGTGTTAGGCTGAGCAGAACGACCGGCAGAAAGGGTTGCTGATTTTTACATAGTAGGTACTTTATACTGGAGCTAAGCGCACGGACTACACTGATCACTTCATAACATACACAGAAATAATATATAATCGACGTAGTAACATACTTCTGAGAAGAATCATGCAATTATTATAGTGAAAATAGGACTTCATGAATGTTTTATCGGATAAAATATTAATAATAGTCGACTCATAGGTACATTATATTTCATTTGATAAAAAAATATCTATAATAATCGACGTGGACGTAGAACCGAAATAAAAATATATATAAGGTACTAAAAGCCAATAAATCTGATTGAGTTTTATTTTATTAAAACAGTTTGAATGACAGACATAACGCACGAAGCAGCTGACCGCGAGCTATTGGGAAGTCTTGCAAGTTCTAGACCAGATGTCTATGATACGAGAAACGAACAACACCTAAGTATAGTTTAACAGATACAATAGCGGATATAAATTTACATAAATAAGAACAAACAAGCGAAAACCCGAACGGTCACAGGGCGAGTATTATGGCCGTTACTATTAAACATATCCACGCCACGTGCCGGTTGAAGTGATTCGTCACGTCGTAAGGCCTTTTCAATGTTTGTGGGAATCCGTCAGTAAGCTGTGGACATACTGTTGAGTGGATGTTGCTGTTGAAGTTGATGTTGATCTTGCAGTAATGATTTTCAAGTGGCCCCATTCATTACTGTGCGCTCCGCATTTATTGACGTTCGTTTAAACACGCCTTTTCGGTTGCGCTAAATCGAAGGCGAAATAGGTATACTAGTACAAAGGCACCAGCGAATTATGTCAGACCGTAATAAGCGAACCTTGGTCAAAACCGACTAAGATGGCACCTCTAAACTATTCGACATGTTCAGTCCTATTAATTATAGACATTTACAATTGATACAATTTAAACAGGGTTAAACAGCTAATACTAACTTGACTAACTGGAATTTAATGGTGCTCCTATTAGTCCTATTCGAAATTGATAGCGGACGTGGAAGAGGAGCCAGCTACTTGTATCTCCTGCTGCTCGTGTACCGCTCAGTTCACATAAAAATTAATTCAGTTCGACAACAATAATTTTAATCCTATCATTTAGCAAGCAATGAACATAGACCCTTCAAACAAACCGTGATGTACAGTCGTGCAGGGCGGGTTCACAATCGCGAACGCTACCCATTATATTCTATCAGATAATCACGCACGCAACGACTGCCCTTTTACCCAGTGAAAGTTTTAGTACTAAACGTACTAACTTCTTCTACATTAAAATCTAACACCATATGTTTATTATTATTCTTTTTTATGTTGCCAATTTCTTAAGGTAACATTGAACAGATGATCTATAGACCGGATATGGGAATTATTATTTTAAAGCAAGAAATTTGTAGCCAAAAATAATTAACTAACCTGTAGTGACTCATTTCTGTGACTGACTTTTTATCGGAAATCATCAAGTCATTAGCTCCAGTATCGATTTACAATAGCGGACTAGAAAAATATGTATACTATGGACATAAAGTAAAATGCCGAAAAAAGTTTCCGTAAAGAGAGGCTTAACAAATACAAAGCGTTTAATTTTTTCGAAGAGTAAATTTCACATACTAATATTTAATTTTGATTTTTATGACAAAATTTTAGTAATGTAATAAGCGCTTAGTATGATAGTAAAAAGTACTATGAATACAGTTCACGAAACCCTCTAAAATCACATCAGTTCACGGTCGACAATATTTGTAACATGAACTCGTAAACACGACATCCATCTCTGTCATTCTCATTGAAAATCGTTTGGGTGCGAATGGAAGGACATGTGAAGGGGACTAAACCATAGACGCGTGTAATTAAGAAATGAGCGTGGATTAATTTACTTGGACTATGTAGATTTTCATGACGATGGGGGAACGATTTGGCTTTTTATATACGATGAGATATTTAGCCTTGAATTTCTTATACGTATAAATTGAAAAGAAAATCTTCAATTTAATATATAGCGTATTCTTCAAACAAACCGAAGCTCCGAAAGGAAACATAAAACTAATGATAACACGCCTGTACAATTGCTAATTAGATTTAAAAGGGATCGAAATAGTGTTTTTTGAAACACAAAACAGGAACGTAAATTGATATACAATTTTGTGTTCTTTTTCTCTAAAATTAAGCATAGAACGAGCGTAACTTAATTGTAATGGCGAAGGAATTTCAAATCCTCACTGGTTTTAGTTTTTATTTCAAATGGCAACTCTTAAATTGCTATCTAGAGACCCACTTCTTTTCTCTCCACTCCATAGAAAATCCAGTTTGTTAATTAAACAGAATCGGTGGTAAATAAAATTTACCCTAAAAAAGCGAGCAGTGTTTGTACTCAAACAGCGGTTAGCGGCCACCCTATCTCCGATTTTGACCTACTGTTTGCACTCCTAAGCAAATATGGGGCTATTTCCATTTCGACCGCCGCGCGTGGATTGAGACAGTTATTGTTATCACTAGAGAGATCGTTCACCTTTTAGTGCAAGTTTTAACTTGACTCTTAGTCCTAGCTCACCATTCTCATTCTCTAGTTATAAAAAGCAATATGCAATCCAATATCAGTTTCTTAATATTCGAAGACCATTGACAATTTGCTCGATCACATAAAAAATAACAATACAAATTATCTCATTGTTTTAAAAAGTTGCCACATAATTCCTTATCAATGATAACGTAGAAGATCAGAGTCAAGTTTTAGTGAAACTGAATGTTGGGTTGGTTTGACCCTAAAGTTGCGATCCCACCGAGCTGTCATGTTACACTTACAAATTCCCCGACCGTATATAAACATATTACGCATTTAGCATTAATATATTATAAACATAACAAATATGGTCAAATTACCCGCAGAGATAACCGACATTTTAAGATATATATGTATTATAAAAAAGACTTGAATTAATCGAGCGCTACCATTTAAGGGTTAAGACATTGAGGCGGTGAAAATTATACCTTATCGGGTGCGAATAAGATTGATTATTGCGATTTTAAGATCAAATTAAGATTCTCCACAGTCTGTTTCACACATATCGATATAAGGAGATGTGTCCGAGGTGCGTATGGAACAACAAGCCGCTGTCGCATCTGTCTTTCTAAATGTCAACAATTTTAATCTAATTAGCTCCATCCTGACGACTATCAAACATAAAATACGTGTCTATATCATCTATACATTTATACCTTTGAACTGTTATCTACATCGACCAAAGGTATTACTGCAACCACCAATAATGTAGACGATGAAATATTGTGGTTTGCAAAACATGAAATCATCATCTGCACTTATTCGTAAACCACCCGATTATTTCACGGTAGTTAGAGGATAACGGAGAATATCCTAGGTATACATCGCGTCCTACATACGCACTAACTAAAGAAACAAGAAAACATAGAAATATACTAAAAAAATCCAGACAAACAAAGGTAACAAAAACAACTGAATAGAGTTCGATTGAAAAAAAACAACGGTTACGATAATATTTGTCGTAAAACAAGATGTATTTAATGTATCAACGACATCACGCGTCGACATCGCTTTCGGAAGTAGCATCTAATTAGTATCTTATAGGAGCGTAGTTCTGTTACCAGCATTTTTTTCAACTTTTTCATTTTTCCACTGCCAAACACGAGTCTCTACGGTATTACGCCAGTATTACGCCAACTAGCCAAGAGAAATCCATAAAAAAAAATGAAGAAGTCTACGGCTGTGCAGGTTCCCTCGCGATGTTATCTTTCACCGTTAAAATGAGAGATGTTTAAGTCAATCTGATTAGTAGGTAATTGCTTCGATTGCTGTCACTCGATTATAAATAATTATCTCTAGTACGATAACAGCGGACAAATAATTCAATAATTAGTGTGTCATTGCGAATAGTGTAACATTATACCGGGATCACGACAAATAACGTCCCCATTTGATAACAAATTAGTTTCGTTCATTTCTAATTTTATATATCAAAAATAGCAGTATTTTAAACGTATTTCACAATTAAAACGATACGTCATAATTATTAAAGGCTAACGAATTATACACGGTAATTCTTATAATTCTAATTTGAAAATTATAAGGAAAAGAGTGCACAGACTCACGATGGACCATTTTTGTCGCGAGTTCCGACAGACTCGCCGCTTTATCAATATTGCATACAATATCATAGTGGACAGATAGGTGCATATTATTTTTTCAAATAACGACATAGCATCCAATAATATAGAAATTGTTTAGAGTCAATAACTCCGCATCATGCAATTGAAGTGCTTACGTTGGCATCATGAATAAACACTTTTTATCATTTGTCACCCACTAAACTTACATCTCGTATATATATAAAAATCCCGTGTCATGAGGTTCGTTTGCGAAAATCTCCAAAACCATTGAACCGATTTCAATAAAATGTTGTACATATCTGTTATTAGATCCAACTTAAAAGACAGTTTTTCTAAAATAAATAAATAATAAATGTCAGTTGTCAATAATTTTTTACATAAAATCAACTTCTGAACGTACGATATTTGTCTTATATGATTTGACATAATGTAACCACGGAAACGCGTGGTCAGGTCCACTAGTCATTATATAGATTCAATTTAAGCTATTTTCAAAGCGAAGATCCATCACGGTAGAAACATCCTGCAAAATCTTACAACTGAATACTGCATAGAGCACTTTGTAATATAATATAAGTAATAAATGAAATTCCCATAAAATTAAACGTTGTTTAAAATTCAAATGCCGCGAAACCAACCATTGGCCAACGTATTGAAAATGACTAACACAGCTGAACAAATATGGGTTTGACGCGGTCTCAATGACGTTTAAGTTCATGATTTTTTAAATTAAATTTTAAAATTAGTTTTAAAGTTCCATACTAAATACTGAACTGTAATCCTTTCAGGTAATTTAAGGCCTCATTATGCAAATATATTTTATTGTTGGATTATAATATTCCTATGATAATACTACAGTGATCCGTGCCTCCATAAGGTAATGGATAGGACATAACTTAGCATCTCATTATAAGACTACGGGATATGTACGACTTCAAATGCCATATATGTATGGGAACCTTTTTTTATAACCTTTAACTTTATTTTTACTAGACACAGGACGTATTCTATAGAAAACAAAAATATTTTTACATATTTATAATAAAAATGAAAAATACTTGTACTCGACATAGGGTAAATAAATTGGTAATTAGTACCTTTTGTCTGTTTATAATCTTGTATACATATATGAAGATAGTACACAGTAATGAGATACATAGTAAATTAATTAAACATGTGTAACAGACGTCCGATAACCCTAAAGTTACTACGCATCGCAATGTCGGCGCGGGTCACAAATCACCCGTCCAATGATCAAGACAGCCTTGTAGGGTTAATTGACCTATATTATTGCAAACAGCATTGTGCATTTTGGGAATATTGAAGGAAATCGGAACAATTTTTCTCTATGATTATAAAGTGACTGGGGCACTTTATGGGACTACGATCTAGCCTAGTTAGACTAATAAGTAGTTTGTATATAACCTAATCTTACAGTCGAATATTGATAGCTTATTTAAAGTAATACTGATAGAGATTGTACCTACAACTATAAAACAATGTACACTTTTAAAATATTTTTCACAAAAGTAGAATCTGTCGAAAGATCAAATTAACTGAAGTCGTTTTAAGAATTTTTGTATAATAAAATATAATACCATGGTGAATCCAACTTGCATATAAATAACGCTTCAAACCACACTACAATTCCCTGGTTAAAAAGACAGGTACAGACTCGAACCAAAGCACTAAATTGAAATATACATTACTGAATTCCCAATCGGAAATCAAACCCTAAACCATTGACATGATTGATTAGCATAGTAATTCTTGTATAACATGAGTGGGAGATAAAATTTTACAAAATTCAAAAGCTAATAAAACAAACTGCTAATGCCGAGAGCGTAAATCGTATGCACGATGTTGCTTTAAAGCAAACTAGAGTCATTACTATATTGATGTTGGTAATAAACTGGTGTTTTATCCTCAAACGACAGTATTTATCGACTCATTGTACAAATGTCGACGCTGTCCATTGCGTATAGGACGTCAATCAAACGGTATCGGTTACAGAACTCGGCCGAGGCCGGTCGCTATTCGATGATAATTACGCCGATGATTTATATCTTTATTAAATCAAATATCCCGCGAAAAATAATGCAATAGCGTAAAATATACCTGTTACATGTCACCACTTGAACTCTAATTATTTTTAGTAATTATAAAGATAACTGCGAAAAAGTTTGGTGGAAAAGTCTATTATTATTCGCAGAAAGTACATAGTGCATTAACTGCCGTATATTGACATAACTATCTGTTACACAATGCCTCTTAATAATATTATATCATCAAAGATTTATTTGATATCCGTTAAAAAAAAGTAGATACGACATATATATTTTCATACAATTTCTGGCTTTTATTCCACCACATTCATTTTTTATTAATTTTATCTGCAGACTAGTATTCTTAGCGTTGTAGCGGTGCGGAGGTGAAACGGTGAAGAACAGAGACGGCTAGTTACAGTTACGCTATTTATTGACTGATTCCGTA
>DWGJ01000152.1:0-42174 GCA_018246895.1 Aspitha aspitha aspitha | reverse complement strand
ATTTTTATTACGACCAGACACAGAACAAACAAATGTGCTCATCACACAAATGTTTGTCCTGGGTGGGAATCGAACCCTCGACCTCCGGTTTTGCAGTCAGGTTCTCCAACCACTCGACCACGAGGCCAGTCAAATTGCAGGAGTTATCCCGATTATTATTTGTATCGTTATACAACAGACTTTCGAATAAATCTGTATCCGCGGAGTTATTTCTTTTAGCTACAAAATCCACAAATAACAAAGGCACACGGGTGAAAAATACCACACACGGCGTGTTTTTCAATCGATTTGTAACGGCCAAGCGTAGGAACAAAAACAATATCGTTGCGGTGAATGAGGCCGATTAACACGTAGGTATATCTGCAGTAATATTACACCTAGCGTCGGCGTAACATTATAACTTGTTATACAAAATGCGAGGGGAAATTATCACACAACGAATTGCTGCGTGGTTATAAAAATAGGGTGTCGTGTTGTCGGCTCACTGGCGATTCGAGTGTACCGCGGTTGTGGCGAGTGTATGTTGTAGCTAGAAGCTACGTGCGATGCCCCACTTACAGTTATTTAGTTACTTACGTGTGTTCAGTTGTGTAGCTAACTTAATACAATTTGGGCCCGTTCTATTTGAATAAAACCTGGCTGTGGTAATGTTGCGAGAATGCGTTAGACGAACATTCATGATCTAATCTATACATTCCATTTGTAATTTCTGAATAACTGGGTTTTTTGAAGTGTTTATAGTTATTTACAGGATTCTAAAACACAAATAAACTTTTTAAAATTTTTGTCTGACTGCATGTGTGTGTGTCTTTCTGTTTTTCCGGGCAAATCTCGGAAATGGTTGAACCTATTTTAATGTGAATCTAACTGGAAGATAAAGGAGTGTATAGGACGACATATAGGCTACTTTTTAGTCGGAAATTCCCACAGGATCAGGATTTACGCGAATAACATGGCCATTAAGCCATTATTCGCTCAACCACATCCACAAAACAAACGAACAAACGTTTTGGTTATGAACAAATTGTACAATCATCAAGAATGTACGAAACGTTAAAACGTACAAAGGGAATAGTTTCATCCCGCTCTGCCGACGTTCAGATCGATATGGATCTAACCCAATTCACCAAACAACACACGTACTTCAATTCACGTACACAACAAATACTTTATTTAACTCGAATGTGAAATCTGATAAAGATTGTATAACGTTTTTGTATTGATGTATATTTCTTTAATACAGGGTTCATAACGATATAAAATGTTAACATCAAATAAATTTAACGTAATGGCACTTTTATTCGATGACGCAGCGCGGACTCCGCCGACTCGGGCGAGATGTTTGGGTTTTGAACTTTTTACAAGTAGGCACATGTTGATTACGGTTTCCGGTATCTCTTACGCGCCATTGTGTGCATTGTTCGGATCGGACGGATGAAGCCCGGTCTCATCCGGCGGGCGCGGGTCGCTTCTCGGAACCCTGGTTTCGGACACCCTACATTTATCAGCCTAAATCAAAGCTCCTTAAGCCGGTATAAAGGTATTAACAATAGCGCCAACTTACTCAGAATTATAACAATGGATCGTTTACTAATTATTCTTCAAGTTACGTATCATTATCTGCCTATTACACGTCATGTTGATAAAGATAATCTAATATTACTAGCCAGGAAGGGGAAGAAAGGTGACGTAATATTTAATCTTTATTAAACAAAGCAAAAATTGATTAAAATCGACTTAACTTCGTTCACGAGTTGTATTAAAAATTCATAAACATTTGAAGTTGATATTCTTTATCTTCCAAAATTTTGTGGCAAAGTTTTCAAAGTCTGTTCTCGTGGAACGTCTCTTCAAAGGGATTTTGCTTTTGTCGTTTATTATGATCTCAACGGTTTTCATTATAACAGATAACCCTTGTTCAATAGGGAAACAATAAATGGGATAATCGCAATAATAGTTAGCTATTAATGGTTACATTGCCTATTTTGTGAATCTGTGTTTGAAAAAGATGATACATTTTCGTGAGAATACTCGACGCTCCTGGTAACGTACCTACTTTCCTCTTTGTTGGCACACTATTCCTTTTTCTCGTTTAAGAAATGTGATGCCCTAATACCCCCCTGTGGATAGCTCAGTCTCGCTGCTGAGATTACAATGTTAATAGATGTTTAAGCCCCCGAACACCAGCCACGAACATGTGTCCGTCCATACAATGCACTCCGCCGTTCAACAAACGCTAATTGAGTACACGTATGTTAATTAAACCTTATCGCGACGCTCATTAAAATAGCGTTAGCGGCTCCATTCTATTCAATTATAACAGCTTCGAAACATTAATAAAAGAGCCACCCTTTTGTTTCTCAACACACAAAGCCCCTCCGTGTGTACTTTATTAGAACAAATCTTTTACAACGTCGCATTTCCTCCGGCGCAAAGTTCCTCGTCGTGTTCCGTTCGGCTCTTGAATAATGCTTCAGTTTTTCTTATTCAGTAAGTCTTCCTATAACTCAAATAACAAAGAGCCGGCCGCGGTGATCCCAACAAAAGAATATGAGAAATATCCGCGCCGTACAATACGAATCGTATCGCGCGGAATATATCGGAAAAATATTTCTTGCTCCTCGAATATCTGAATACATAGTTAGAATCTCTTTCGTATTTTATCAAACAGAGAGAGCAAACAGTGTGAACGTACAAAATATCGCTCGGAGCGATGCGAGCGCTGTTTCACTATTTTTCCGAGAGCTTTATCTAATCTGTCACTTTGCCGCATACTTATGTAACGATAGAGCCCATTCATTCATTTTATGTCAGCCGCTGTGATTAAATAACCTCCTCGGAGGAGTCATCGTCGTCTGGAGATTACCCAGCTTCTATTACGGCATTAACTCGATTATCTCCAATATAATATTTCAATTTGCAGCTCGCTATTAGTGACATAATGGAATATTAAGTGTAAGCTATTGTCGATTAGTTTGTTTACAAATAAACATGTTGCCTTCGAGTTAATTGTATCGGTTTCGTACAATATTCCGTGTAAAGTCATAGCTTTATTACCGTTATTAGACAGTATTACGTCACGCGTGAACAGTGATAAGTGTAATAACCGATAATTCCCACGGGCGGCGTGGGCGCGTCATTACTTATTCACCTGTTATTCACCTTTGTTCAGAGGGACTCGTTGACTTCCACCGGTTTATTATGTTTACGTATTAACATCGGCAAAACTTTTTAATAAGTACTTTTTGTGATTGAAATATTCAATTTATTTTTATACAATCAATCTACTGAGAGAAAAGGAGTTGTGTTATTATAGAAGTAAATAACAATACAAGCGTAAAATATTCTTTATATATGTAGTTACACTTATTTTATTTTAGTCTTTACAAATCATCCACTGTAATAATTTATTCATCCCCGTGGAGCTTCGTAACCGCCCGTAAAGCGCTCTCTAATTATCCGTCTGTTTCAACAACGTATTACACAAATAAACTTTACGAGCCGTACGATCAAACATAACTTTTTATTATCTCACATGTTTTCTTGGACGCACACACGTGAAGGGAAAAAAAATGTTTTATCACCACCTCCCGCGCGGTCGACGCGGCTCTGGCGGACATATGTTCAATTACAGTAACGTTTCTTTAATAATTGTCAATCGGTTTCCTTTATACCGCGTAACGGTATGAATAAATGTACTTCAATCGAAACCATACAGCAGCTAGCTGAGGTAACATTTTGTTATCCCTTCATGCATAAATGTTTGTGTAATAATTTTGGAAGCCATGTTCCTGCCGAGCCCCCTCGCCCCGCGCCGCTGCCCGCGCCTCCTCGTGCCACGTTGCATCGCTCCCTGTCGACCGTCGAACCGTACTCTGTACTTCTCTTTCTATCTTTAGTTTTATGAACACCACGCGGCGAGCCCCAGAACCGCTTGCTACGATGCAAATGAAATACTAACTAACGTACATGAAGCGATTCCAACTTAATTTACATAATGAAATATAATGTACTTACATAAATATCAACCAAAAATTATTTTTAGATGGCAAGCATTACCATAGCTAACAGCGCGGACCGAATGCGAACATATTTATTAGTGGTAATAAAAAACCAGCAAGGTTGTTCTTGTAAATGTGAAAAACAGTTGAAAGTTTAAAATGTTAAAATTGTCGTCGGTGCGTGGTGGCGAAGGATTATTTGTGTGTAATTTTACACTTTACTCTTCCACTTAGTGGAGCGTGAAATGATTGCTGCCATGCGGGGAGCGTCGAGTATCGCGATTTGAATTCCGCTCGAGGCTCGACTCGAGTCAAGTCGACGTTCGTTCGGATACGCGCGTATTTGGTTCCGCGCGTAGTCGCTTAATCGCTCACCGCCACCGCCGCTCAGTATTCGTGTAGCGTGCACTGGCGACGCGCGCCCCTCGACGTCGGCCCGAATCGCGTTACTAGCATACGGTACTTGCTACTTGTGCGAGCTACAAATGCTCCGATACTCGTGTGGTGTGCAGTGTATGCTGATGTCTTTTGTCTCTTCGTAGGTGTGTCGAGGCGAGCGGTCTCGTGCGAGGATCGCCGGCGGCATGCGAGTGTTTTAGTGATGGTGCATTGAGATCGTGCCGCTACTTGTCGAGTGTCAGTGTTAACTATAGTGCCTCATAGTGCTGGATGGATTGTGTCTGTTTGGGATTGCCATCGCGAGTCACCGATAGATCACCTTGGGAACGGTAAGGATCCGACTGTCTACTTATGTCATGTAGTCATTATAATGCAATATTGGATGTTAGATCTGCGCAAATATGTGTACAGTTTTGTTTGTTTTGGGCTTGTGACTTTATTTTATTAATAAGATAGGTACGATTATTTGTACTTCTTGTTATATAGGGTTTTCTTATCTTATGAAGCGTACGTAAGATTGCTAACACATTACTAACAAGATACACAGAAGTATTTTTATCTTTTTACAAATAAAGCTGATTATTTCCAATGTATATATTATATCATAAAGTTATAAGATAAAAGATAATATACATATAATCTTAATATTAATTGCCTGCAATAAATATATATTAAGTTAAACAGCTAAATTCATTGACCTTTACAATAGAATATATTATCTACAGTAATAGTAATCAAACGATATATAATATATGTAGATTTTTATTCTAATGAAGCAATATAGTAAGATATCGTATAAGCAATCCTTTTGTAAAAGCATGAGGCGGGTACAATAAAGAAAGCTTGGTTTAAAATCCCATTGAAATATTTCACCTTTTTGATGAAGACGAAAATGAAGGAAGCTAGTGCGATTGTGATCCCTAATATACATATTTTACTTAAATACATATCGTCACGCCAGGTCCCTTGCGGGGTAGGCAAATTACTATTAGTATTTTACTTACGAGTAAATAGTACATGGTTAAAATAGATTCTATATGTTAATAAGGTTCCTTGCTAATAGGGTTTATCAATTTTTATTAATAACCTTTAGATACGAAATAAAATATGTAAATGAAACTATAAACTAGCGCATTAAAGTTACAATGACCAATGACTATTACAATATGACGAATGGCTATAAATATTCCATCAATTTGATTAATTAATTTGTTTTTAAACTAACTGGTTATGATATTTAGAAATAAATTATGAGAATCTTTATTAAAAAGTAAATTGTCTTTTGATTGGACATTATATTTTCAATAATAGTCGTCAAAACAGCGGTAACTGCTAATTCATTATTTCCATGATCGTATCTAAGAAGTAAACTCACGAGCTCACGACACGTTATGTTACCCTAGTAGCACATTCACTCACGTAGAGTATTTTACCTACTTACTAAAAACCTTATATGAAATTAAGTTTCTTCTACCTACCTACTTATACTTCATAAATATTATACTCGTAACTACCCTCATTAATACAATATTCATAATATCTATCCTGTTTAAACACGGCTTCAATCCCATAGAAAAAAATTTAAATTTTGAAAGTTAAAGCGAAAACACACCGAAACTCAATATGTTTGTTTTTTCCGCGTACGATTCCCATTTTCCTCGGCGAATCCTCGTTGAGAACACAATGAAGGGCAAACGAACGAGCGAGATAGGTCACAAAGTGTTCGAGATAAAACGAGACAACAATACAAAGTGCCTGGTCTCAGTTGGTTTGCTGCTTTTATTTCATACTCATATTTAATAACGTTCCTTTGTTTTCAAAAGAAAACCTTTGTTCTTCATAAAGTCTTCTTGTCTTGTTACCATCTTCTAATAAAATTCCGATTTAATTATAAACTTTGATAGGTATTAATGTAGGCTATTGAATACTATTTGTGCCCGCAGCTTCGCCCGTGTTTAAATTAATATTTTCCCGTTTTTGCAACATTTGTCATTGCTGCACCACTCCTATTAGTCATAGCGTAATGTTATATATAGCCTTCCTGAATAAATTCAGCTTTATAATATTAGTATAGATTTCAGGAGAATGAATACCAGGGCAGCAAAAACGTAAGGAATGCTGTATGTTTTAACAATTCCTTACACATATGGGTGTATATCATGTATTTGAGAAAATTAATAGAATCCTGGTAGTTGTATTATAATTGTTTATAAACATTGACGTATTTAGTAACGTAGCGCGCTCGAAGCGACGTTCTAGCGTTTCATTTTGATTTATTAACCAATTCGCTTGTCATAAAATAATTAAGGCCTAAATCCAAGCTTCATTAAATTATATATCATTTAATCCAAATAATTTTGTTGCGTAGCGTGTCCTAATTTGTTAAAATGAGTATTTCATTGCATTAGTAATTTCGGTTATCATAACGGACGCTAATATATTTCTCTATTCCTGGTACCGGTCGCTATTTCGCTTTGTTGTTATTTAATGTATTATTGAATCGATTCATAATTATGGTTTTGCCGCACTGTTCGAATGGTGAATTCATTATACGAAAAGCTTTTCACAGTTTTATTAACGTTGATATATAGCAGTATCGCGGTGAATAGACAATTTATCTCGTGCTAAAACAATTTTATTACGTGTAATAAATAAATTGGATAATTTCGATTCACCGGTTGTTGTGAAAAGCCTAACTGCCGGACGACGATAAAATACATGTGATTTTTCAAGTACGTGTCAATCAATTTGTACGATAGCTGTACCTTTACTGTTAGTCGACAGTTTCGTGTTATAATGCTGTGTAATACGTAAATTGATCGGCGACTAATGGCGCGTATGTTGCTTCCACGACCGCAGAACTGGACACTGTAACCGCAGTAAAATGTACATGTATTATAAATGCTTTATTCAATATTTGCACGTTGATTTTAAACTAAATTAAATCTCAGCTAATATTATAAACTCCATAATGTATATGTTGATTTATGTTTTCTCTTTTCGTGCTTAGTGTATGATGACATAGTAAAAATGCTTATACAATGTGGAATTCTAAATTAGACTAACATCATTGAACCGATTTTATTAACGTTGACAAAGTAAAAGGTGACTTAAGGGGTAACAGTGAATAAAGAAAAGATATTAAACATTTTTAAGATTACGGTTAATTGTATAATCGATTCTGTGGTTATAAAAGATTACGTCTCTTGGAAAGATAATGTTTCTTTTACGAACTTTTAAAACAAGGTTACAGAAACACAAAGCTTTGAAGTTCGAACGTTTTAGCGAACCGAACTGAACAATTCGCCTTAAACCAAAGTTGAAACTGTTAAGAAATAAAGCAGCAATTCCGAGTTAATCCCGGCAGACGTTATTGCGTCGCCGCGGGGTCCTTTCACGCTCAACTGGTTATTAGTATCCATCTACGAGATGACGAGCTCGAATACCCATCCAAATCAATTTACGCTTACCTTCTTCACAAAGAGAATATTTTCTCTCGAGTGCCTACGCAGATGTTTGCCGTTCAAGTTCACACGGCACTCCATCTCCCTCGTAGACGCTATTAATCACCAAGGGGGAAAGGGACACGTGTATTTCATCATCTTTTCATTCGATCCTGAATTTGTACGTGTACAAAAAGACAGCCGTATTCCGCGATATAGGGATATCTCAAATGGACGTAATCCGCATAATACATGCTTGTATTTGGATTACGAGTTCGTTCTGCTCTCCGCTTTGTGATCTCCAATGTTTTTTTGTCGTCTTGTTTCTTTTGACTGTGAAAAAAGACTTCACTCGACTTGTGTAATGTTTTTTTCGCAATCCAAATTGTTCACGCTTGGAATGGGTCTGATTGATCGAACGATCGATTAATGTTCGACTGTGCGTTGAATATCGAACTTTTGTTGTGTAATAATGATAATCTGTGGTAGGACAGTTAAAGTCACCCGTTAATTGGTAGCGAGCCGCGACTTGTTGAATCACTTGTAAAGTTTGTAACGCATTGTGTATGCTAGCACGCGAGCACCGCGATGTCTAATAATATCGTTTACCGTTCGCAATGTTCAACACGTTAATGCACTATCCGCCATTACGGTTCATTATTGTTAAGTATAAAGTACCGCAATTTACCCGCGGAACAACAATTTTCGTTCTATCCACCGTATAGTTACATCATTACACCGGGCGTGAGATAATCTCTCGACACCTATTATCACTAGCTTTCTTCACGACAGACTTGCGACTCTGTATTTAAAGTGCTCTTGTCAGCTTTGCTTCCTCACGAACGAATTTAAATTTGTTTGTCAACGTTTTTATTAATGTTAAAACATAAATCGGTTGAAAGTTGAAATTATACCACACTTATGAAGATTATAGCCCCGACTTTATCCGCATAGGGGTTAATTTAAAAAATCTTTATTTTTTTCCACACTTCAAACTACCTTCATACGAAATTTTATTACAATCGGCCCAGCGGTTTGCCTGCGAAAGCGTAATAGATAGCATTAATAGATAGAGCTTAGCATCTACAATATTAATATGGATTTCCAAAGTCATTTTTTGACTTCTAACGGCTCTGTTATTGCAAAAGACAGAAATATCGAACGCCTGTTATTGATTCAATTATAGTTATTACAGTAGGATTGATTAGACATTTAATGTTTAGGGACGACAGCTTGGCCGTTTAATTATATTAATTTATTGTTATAAATGTTGCTATATATTCCAAATTAATCTTGCCAGCTGAACCAATACCGTACGTGGCGAGGTAGGCAGCCGGGGCGTATGTTACCAGGCGATATATCTTGTTTTGCGCTAGATCGAACTAATATCTTCGTACTGCGAATTCGCTGCATTACATTTCCGCGTCACATGCAATTTTTCTCGTATAAAGTGCACTCCGGTCCGGGTTCGATGCTCGGGCAGAGCGCCAAGTAGCGCGGCTGGCCCGTAAATCACGGGCGGTACCAAGCTCGCAGCGTGTCGAGGAGGCCCCAATCAGCCGGCCTATTGACAAACATACGGCTCTAATATAACGGATTCCGGGGCGATTTATCTGCGGCTTTCGCTTCTCTTTCGTTTGCATTTCGCATTCAATCTAGCGAGATTTAGGCGTTATGAGTGATGAACGCTGGCAGAAATACTGGGATTTATTCGCTGCTCGCGCTCCGGCGGGGATTTTAAACGCTTATCGAAGATGCTGACTACGGATTATTTATTATCTTATGCTCGACGTACATTTATTTATGTAAATTATTCAGTTACTTTAGCGGCGGCATAATCTATTCCTTTTCACTTGATTTATGCTGATGACGTTTACAAGAATCGTGTCATATCATAATGCAGATATTAAGCGTCGTTAGCGACTTGCCAAGACTTAATAAAACATTTTATCGGTCGGAACAACTTCAGATATTTTTATGTTCACGTTTCAAAAGTGATTATTTTAGGAATATTTTTGTTCTCTCTTATTCACGTATTTCATGTTATATTTAAAAGAAAAATATAACAGCTGACGTTACATTGTTATTGGTATTCATTCATTCCTTGTTTAAATACGGTATGAATAATAGAATCACATTAACAGTGAGACAATACGGGTGAACAAAATGGTGGTTTATTGAAACGGAGTTGGAACTAAACGCCTGCATATAATTAACGAGAGCTATTATGTTCAGTATTATTTATTGCCCAAGATACAATTGGCTGATAGAGATATAACACGTTAAATACGTTGTGGTTTATGGGCGTTGATTTTATATATTATTGTTAATTTTGTTTTAAAAGTATGCAGTAGAAAGTAGAAGAATATTTTCTATCAAAGTACATTGAAATTGTTTGGCTGTACAAAAATCTATAGTTGGTCATTTTCTTAACATAGACTATTTAAGAGTGTTATTTTTTTTGCTAAGGACCAACTTTACTCCCGTATTATTTTATTTAATCTGTCTTTAAGTAAATCCTGTCTACTATCTTATTAAATAGCAAATGTTGTCGCCAACACTTCGTAAATTGTTCATCTATAGAGAGAAAGACATACAATCCATATTTGTGTGTTAATTATTGTATACTTTGTATAAAATCCTAAATCAGATACAATTTATTCGTATTTGGATGTATTTAGCCTTCATTTAAACAAGTCTATAGCGAAACGTAAATATTATCGCTAATAAGGTCTGTGTTGTTTTAAACCTACATTTTAATTGCCCTATTGGATTTTAATTTATACGCGAGCCAAATAAACATAATAAGGAAATTCCTAAAATTATTACGAATGTTTACTTTATTTAAAGATTAAATATAACTCGTTATAGCGGCAGAGGAAAACATTGAGAGGAAATCCACACAATTAATGATCTACATTTTTATTTTCTAAATCGTGCGGAGTGTGCCAAATCGCATTCAGCCAGAATGTCAGTCAGCTGTACTCGCCTTCTGAAGATCCTAATGGAACCAAAGGTTCATGAACACGATGACATAAAACGTAAAATTAATACAGATTAACGCGACAAGTAATATTTAAGCTTGTTACGAAGACTTAGAGTAGTTTGCTTTGCGATCATTTTATCTCGAGTAGGTATAGGCTTTGACGTGTCGTATGTTTAATTAACACACACTGGCGGGTTGATGACGAGCGAGACACGAACAAAATTTCGTTTATTATTCACGTAATACAATTAACCGTTATACTACTTATCGATTTATCGGTCGACAGTATTTACTGTAATATGTTTCAGTGACAAGTGTGAAGGTGAGCATAATTTATATGCGTGATAAATAATTTCATTTTGAAGCACGAAGTATTTGGTATTTAGTTTTCCTTTATTATATTGTACATGTACATATTAAATAATTTACGGTCGTAAATATATTTTCAACTAATTCATATGTAAATGTACAGTCTATGAAAATGTCACCGTTGCGTGAACTAGTAAATTAAAAACCTACATTACTTTTTTAAATTGTATTTAGATTTGTCCAATATTGGAACGTACTGGCTAGAAATGGCATCATGCTTCGAAGAACTATGACCACCAGCTATACTGCCTAAAAGTTTATGACAGCCTAGTCATTTAAAGTCTTTAAATTTCACAAATTGCTTTTTATTCATCATGGTTACGTGGTCTATTGGCACTCTACACGTTGCCCAAAAGGTTAATTGCGTGTTTTTGAAATAGACACACACGGTTTTTATTGTAACTCCGAGACATGATAAATAATATAGACGTCAAATTGGATATTCAACCTTTACAAGTTTAAATATTTTTACATATTTATTACATACAATTCCACTAACGGTCCAAGCAAGACTATGTTATCTATTGAAGACCAATATATTTGTTTACTCAAATATATTCTAGCTGGAATTTATATAGTATCATTTTAAAATATATCCGTGTAAATGTCAAGGGGTCGTCGCCGCACGATCGCTCTTGATAAATAACTCAATTACTCGACCCGACTGATTTAATAGACCTATGCTTAAATAATATTTGCTCGGCAAACTTCTGGCTGGTTTAGACCCGATCTGATCAATTCTTTGTATCTGTTTCGTTAGAATATACTTCTATATACACATAATGTTGCAATTAATGATGCTTTTAATACGATACTAAATTTAATAATTCAAAATGTTTATTTATTTAGTCAGTGTAATGTTAAATACTAATATACCGTAGAGGTTAGGTGCTACGTATAGCTAGCTGTACAATTTCCTAATAATGTATTGTATGTGTAAACAAAGATAAACGTATGTAACTGAACAATAACTTTGAATATTTTAGCTCGTGTAAAAACCGGTTATATATGACTAAAAACAAGTTTTTTTCCTCTTTGTCTGAAATAATATTTTAGCAATTGCAAAATTATCACTTTGTCTGGTAAATTAAATCTTTTATCAAAAGAGACCGTAATAAGCAATTTACAGGCGGGCTTGTCATTTGATCTCAAAACAGAAAAGGGAGGGGAAAGCTTTTAAAAGATAACGGCTATTCGTTCGGCGCCATTTTTAAGTGTCGTAAAATTTCTAAAGATTAAAAAGATGCTGTGACATATCTCTGTATTGTCTTTGCTCCGTTTTTTGTTATACTGTTTAATTTCCTTTTAATGAAATCATCTTTCATTATTGTACGTATTTGTATATTATTTAAGTCTATTTATACACTTATGCCATAATTTGATAAAAATATTATTTAAAGTATTTGAAAGCCACTAAAATATTTGTAGTAGTAACAAGCACTAGGTCTTGAAAATAGCGTTGTTTAAAGTTATTTAGCTGCTGGAAGTGAAATATATCAGCAGTTTTAAACAAGCGTTGCATCATATTCTTGGGAACTCCTACACACAGTAGCTAACTTCATGCTACTTTACATTCTTTTTCTTCTGCATCGTCTCACGCTGACTTTTGAATACCTATAGTTTTCATTATATATACGTATGATATTATTGTGACTTCTCAAGTACTTTATATATTAATTTAAATAATAATACATGAAGTTCGCAAATTGAATGTTGTCTGAATCTGTCTCAATCTGCCAAAATTGCCGGCAATTCAATAATTTGTACAATTTATGCTGTTAGTTATTTTGATTATATAGCGTTGTTTTTGTATATTATGTTGAAACGAGAACATCAAGATTATTCAGAGCTTGTTAACTTCAAGTTGAAAGCAAGACAGCGGACTACGTGTTCTCGGGAAGTTCTAAACCAACACGAGATGAGATTGCTCGTTAAACACGCCTTTGATATTTGTTGAATTAAATGATAATAATACCATCTTTCTCAATACCAATTCGTGTGCAAGTAATAATTAATATTGTACCTAATTATTAGGAAGGCATTTTTGAAAGGTTTCTGTTAGTGGATTGATGTTTATTTGTCTTCTAAGATTAGATGAAGTAATTTACAGTTGATTGCCAATATGATTTAATTTACTTGTTGCGATTTTGGGTTTGTGGAAGACAGGCATGATGCGTTAGATCTTAATCCCGAGGTACTACTCTGATCACCATCTCATCATTTTCCGATATAATTATACGACCTTCATATGTGAGGTTGTACTAATATTTCTCTAAATAAATATTCAGTATTCTAAACGAATTATGTTTCGAACCTTTAAATCCATTCGAATTATTGCGTCGATGTAAAAATTGTATCCCTGGCGTACTAACTTTTCGCGTTTATTTATCAGACCAGTTAGTTTTCCTGCAAATAAATCGATCAAATACATCCCACATGTCAAAGGTAAACGCGAATACGATCGTAAATCAAACCAATCGGTTGTTTCCGTGTTCCATTGTCGTTGTAAAATCAGTTTTGCTGCGTCTGTTTTTGAGTGGAATTTCCAATGGAATATTGTTAGTAGGGAACGGTTAAATCGTGTTTTGCTATTGTGCTCACGTTGAAGAGTTTTTAAATGGTTTCGCATGTACAGTCTTGATCTCATATTATTTATATTGCATTGACAGTGTGGATGGACGGTGTTCACTTAGAGGAAAGATGTAACAATAATTATTATGTAATGGAAATGAAACTTCTATTGTCAACATTTTTCGTGTACGTAACTTTGTGGCGAAATACCAGGCGGCCATAAGCGTGAAGCGTCATAAAAATGTTACGAGAAGTTATCAAAGGGGCGCAGTAAACCGGCATCGGCGACACTGCTGGTTGAAGAAATAATCTCCTTGTTACACTGTTTTCCTAGTGCCAGTCTACTTTGTAAACTGGGCCATATTTGAACCGTTATTTTTTAATAACTTCCATTTATCTGTAATGGACAAACATTTTTTCCAAGTTTCGCTTTACTGTTTCTTGACAATAGGCGTAATACGTTGTTTGTTGGCTTTACTACGTACGACATTAGTTCATATATTATATAGTAAATGTATTTATTTCATCGTTATCAGCTAAAATTATTAAGTAGAAGATTGTATCTATACTTAACCTTCTGCTAATTTGTAATATATTGAGATTTAGAGTAATAAATATGTATGTGTACATTTACGGCACTAAGTACTTGATATTTGTCTGAGTTAACTCCACGCTGCGTGAGTGTAAGCGGCTTATCTGCGCTCTTTTACGACTATTTTATGATTATTGCCTCTTCGAATTGGTTATAACTCTGTACGATATGAAATTTATATAAAGGTATAATTTTAAATTGTATATGTTCATTTAAATCTTTTATGAAGCAGTATTAATTTTTATAGCACAAGACTTCGGAGAGGCCTCGGCGACTCACTCGAAAGTGGCTATTATCGTGGCTAATAGTTAACGTTTAACGTTCGTTGAAATACGTGGGATCGTTATAGGGTTATTGTACTATAATAGGTATATTGTTGACTCGTCAATGAGGTTATCACGGTTAAATACTTACTCGGCATATACTTAGAATGTTGAGTGACAGCAATGGTATCTGTTCCAGGGCTACAATGGTGTGTGTGTGTGCGGGGCTGCGGGGGGCGGGCGCGGGCAGCCGGCGCGCATGGCGGCGCCAATGAGGGAGGGCGCGCCGGCCGGCGGAGCTCGCCCCGCGCCCCACGCGCACCCCGCCAACTTCGAGTACGATGACAACGAGTGGGACATCGGCATCGGCGACCTCATCATAGACCTCGATGCCGACATAGAGAAGACCGACGAGGCGGGCGGCATGGCGGCGCGCGCCGAACCCGACGCGCAGCGCACCGCGCTCAAGATGAAGATCAAGCGCACGAAGCCCGGCACCAAGAGCTCCGAGGCCAAGCACGAGATCGTCAAGTCGAACGAGATGAACGGCGAGCCGAAACCGCCGACCGCGTCCGCCGCCGCGCCGGCCGCCGCCAAACGCGGATCCGGCGGCCACCGCCGCGATAAAGCGCGCGACAAGCACCACCACCCTCACCCGCCGCACGACGTGAACGGCGTGGCGGCGCGCGTCCCGCCGCCGCCCAACGCGCCCGGCCCGCCCGTGCCGCCGCCGCAAGCGCCGCAACCTTCCGCGCCGCCGCATGCACCGCACGTTCCGCACGCGCCGCATGTCGCGCCCGCGTCCCTCGCCGCTAAGTCGGAGGTGCGCCCGCCACCGCCGCGCGTCGACCCCAAGCCGGCCGCGCCCGCGCCGCCGCCGCCCGCGCCCGCGCCTGCGCCCGCGCTCCCTGCGCCCGCGCACCATACGCCGCCTCCGCCCGCCAAACCCGAACCCGACGACTCACGACCGGAGACCAACGGCTCCCAGCCACCTACCAAGAAACAAAAAACGGAACCTAAGGTAATCGCCTGTTTTTTACATTTAAAAAACTCTTATTGTGTTATTGAAATTGCAAACACAAAAAATTTACTTGTCTGCATATCAACATGACATATTCACCAAGTACGAAGAAAAACCTTACGTAACAGGCGCACACCGTTCACTTTTTCTAACAATAAAGCTTGGACTAATCCTTGGACTCGATTGACTTGACTGAACTCATGCGCGACTCGTATCATCGATCACTCAGTTGGTTTTATCAATAACAATAATCATCGGCTAATTATTATAGAATTACTGTTATCGCTCGTGTATCCGATTGTTTCGGGGCAGTGTATTTAATTGTCCGGGCTTAGGGCTGTTTGCGAGCTTGATTGAGTGCAAACGCTCGTGGGGTGTAATCCGCGCCTGTCGCCCACCGCATCGGTTCATTAAATCACCCCGGCCTCCCTCGCGCCGTCCCGCCCGGCCTCTATCGCCCAAACATCCCGGTGCCCACTGCGCTTTGCAAATTAATGCTATTGTGGCTCGTGCGGCATATATCGTTGTTTATCTTCAATCGATGCAGATGTTATGGGAACGCTCGCTACGCACGTAGCTAGATGCAATTGCATCGTTAACATCTAGAAACAGTGCTATCCCGTAATTATCTCATACATATCGCAGCGCATTGGTATGTGAGTACAGTACTCGCGATGGAAAGACCACCGTGAGAGTGGACCACTGGGTCGCACCTGCACATCAATGACACATAATCATCGCATGTATAATCGAGGATCATAAATCAAATTCACGTGACAGACGCTAATGCGACGTCGTGCAATCGTGTGCCGTACATTCGCGAGGAGTTGCGCGAACTCATCACGTTTAACCGCATCAAATTATGTTAGCCCGACAGCCGCTTGAGCAATATAATGTACCCGGGTTCCTTTGTTACGAAAGTGAAACGCTATGCCGCACTTCATTCGGTTGTACGGATGAAAGATATATGGAAAGAAAAAGATAGCGAGGGGGTCTCCCTTCTGCTTTTCTTAGGGGAGCGCGGGGAGCCGACGCGTCGCAGTCTCCCAAGATTCCTTTCATTAATCACTGTCAAGGGCTCTAAAAATTTCCAAAGTGCTTGTGGAATCAATTTAACGTTCGCTCTCCCTAACTGGAAAACTTTGTACAGGAGCGTGATAATTAAAGACCACGATATCAATTTGAAGGATCGTGGCGATGAGACATTTTACACAGTTTGTTCTTTATCTCGGTAAATGTTTCGTTTATTAGAAAACTTTATTACTTGAACAATAAAACTAAAGTCATAATAATATTGCTCAAACTACCCGATCCTGATATTTGTCGCAATAAACCATTTTTTATCTCATAAAAAATCTGCGGTCACGTCACAATTGCCCGTAATTAATATCGAGTAATGAACTCTTATTACGACTCGCTTGAAATGAGGGTGCATCCCCTTGTCAATAAACTTCTTTGGTGCGACACCCCTAACAATTTTATAACTGTAAGATATACACAGAGAACGCGAATAGAACTAGCATTGCAGGAATCATTTTAAAACTGAAGTCGAAATGTTAATTTAACTAGTGTTATACCTACCTCATAAACGTAACGGTGTATAAGATTATTTCAACACTTAGCATTTTTCCATTTCAAAATGCGCTTCTAAAATTCGAAATTAATGACCCGTAGCTAATACCTTAATCGTAGCACACAACGTTCGTTACAGCTGTTTCTCGAGAGTATTTAAAAATGGACACAGCTGGAGTACTCCAGCACTGTCAGGGCAATTAAACCCTACACACTAATGTAATTGATTTCGTAACGCCAAACGCCCTCCATGGAAATGCTGACCGTTTTGTAAATATCGCATTCCTGCTGCGCTCGCCCTAGCGTTGTAATTGTTCTGGCGGAATCGACGACGAATAAACTCGTCCGATTAAATTAAAACCGGTCAAGTGCGAGTCGGACTCGCGTACGAATTGTTCCGTACCATCATTTATAAAATAAAATCACGTTTGTGGTATGGGAGCCCCCGTTTAATATTAACTTTGTTTTTATTTCATTATTTATTTCGAAAGTTAATATACAAATAAATATTCTTTGAAAATTTTAAGCGTCTGCCTGTAACCGTTATTAATATTGGGAAAAAAAACATGTTTATTGTATGGGACTCCCCTTAGTCACATTTTTTATTTATAGTATTTGTTATAGCAGCAACGGAAATACCTTATTTATGAAAATTTTAGCTTTCTTGCTATCACGGTTTATGAGATACAGGCTAGTGACAGACAGACAGAAAGACAAATAGACGGACGGTGGAGGCTTAGTTATAGGGTTCCGTTTTTTACCTTTTACGTACGGAACCGTAAAAAAAACGAAGCGCGGTCGAAAAGCGTGCGAGCGGGTGAGTCTGGTTTTTATGAGGTGACAAATTAATAAGATCGGTATCGAGAGCGGGCGGGGAGCACGGTGTTTAGCATGTCCATGTCGCGTCGAATGAGGTTAATAGCAGCGCCGCGCCCGATTATACCGATCGCTCTGAATAAATTTCCATGTTGATTACAGCCCGATCAGTGTTCACACTAAACTAACCGCTAACTGGCGGCCCGCTCACGTTCAATTAATACGTTTACGTTTAGAACTTGTCCTGCGGCGTTCGGGAATTCGCAGAAACAATTACCGTTCCACGTTCTCTGTAACCCGTGACCGATAAAACACTAATAGACGCAATTATTCGTACCGCGTGTCCGATTTGAATTCTCACTGCGAACGTTCACGGATCGCCAAGCGCTCGGAAATCTGCCTTCAATAGTTTCGTATTGATTGCGCCGAATATATGACGTGTCAAAAGCATTATTAATGTTGATGTTATTAGCAGTACGCGTATCGATGGTGAGGCTGTCTGCGCGAATCCGACGCCGACAAGAATAATAAATTCTTACGAATTTCTCGCTTAATAAAGTCGCAGCTTTATTTATATTCGAAACGGACGCACCGTATTATACCGCCTCAGGCGGATCATCGTTAATTTTAATATGAAGAAACGCCATAATAACTTCAGCCGTAATGATTATTATCTGTTGGGAATTAGAATTTTAATATCGAAATACGAGTATGTTAATTGATTGATGAGATAAAATAAATCTGCTCTCGTAACCATAATAGCTCCCTCGTAAGCGAGGGTCGGTAATCGCAACAATGATTATCGTTGTAAATTCGCTCCGATAATTATTTTTACTCGTCAGAAACATCCGCGGCGTGCATGCTCGAATGCGCTGAGAAAATCGGGCGTTCGTAACACGCGTTAACGATTGAATAAATACACGCAGCGGGCACGTACACCTTTTTATGTCACTGCTAAATTGGTTTCCAGTTTATTATGCGTATATTAATTACGTCTATACTTTAAAGCGCATTGTATCTCTCGCATTCCGCTGCAATCCTATTAAATCGTACGCTTCTAAAGCGAGATGTAAAAGGACAGTTATAGAATCATCCTTGTACGATCGTACGAGACAGGAATGGACAGTTTCCTTCAAAGGCGAGGGGATTAAAATTAAAATGCGCGGCGCGTTCGTTGTTTAATTGGACGCGCTGACTATAGAAGCGTGTTTTAAATAGTTGAAGATCGTCGCTGCAGCGAACAAGGTGTCGGAGCCCGCCAGGAGGCGGCAGCTGCTGGGCACGAGTAATTATTATTGACGTAATTAGGATCTGAGCCGGCCGCGCGGCTACCGACGCCATTATTATTTCCGCTTCGCATTACCGCGCGCTTGTTACGCTCTCATTTATTATGTCACGAACAATCGAAACGATGATAAATATTTACATCTCCATTACAAATTGATGTCGAATTAATTATAATCTGTCTCGGTTGGCTCACTTACTCATTACGGGTTAGTGGTGTAACGGTTTAAAATTCGCCTCACTGCCTCTTTTGTGCATGATCGGTCTGTCGAGCTACGAGAATGCACGTACTGATGTATGAAAGTTCAAATGGCTTTCAAATGACGGGCACCGTGCAATAATAATGAAATTGAGACAGTCTCTCGCAAAGACATCTGATCCCAATTTGGACAAAGGCTACGTAACCACGTATTAAACACAATTAACCAAGTCGTTTCTTTCCACGTCAATTGTAATGTTATCTTCATATTTAATATAACAATACAATTTCAACACGTCAACATCAAAGGATACGATTCCTTTTTATAAAGATAAAATCTTACAAACGCAAAGAAAGAATGTCTCCGCTCCTTTAATAACACACACCCGATATTTACAAGGTTTATTAGAGACGGCGTCTTCAGATATTGTTATGACAAATTGGATTCCACATTATCGTAAGAAGCTTTTATGTAAATTCATCAAAAGAATATTTTTAAGTCATCTTTTTAACGCATGAAGCGTTGTGAAAGTGGAAATTTGGAAGAGATTAGGTTAGGGTGAGCCGTGAGATGGGTTCAAGTGTTCCGTATTAATATACATACCCGTCCGTGTCAGCTAGGGTTGTGCGTTATTGCGTGTGAGGACTAATTATAAACATCTCGTCAGGTGCTCTCAAAATATATAAGTAGGAAACAGGCTAACAGATATCGGGCAGCCCTATTGCGAACGAGGGTCAGTTTTTTGTTTTGTTTTTTTTTGTTTAGCGCGCAGTCAGCAGCTGGCACTACCTGACCGAATCGTTGGTGTGGAAAGTTTCACAGAGCAAATTTGTTGCACTAACCAAATGAAAATCGTGTAAACATTACTATTCGTGTTTAATTAAGGTTTTTGTGGATATTCGTATAAAACAATTAGACTAATACACAGATTTTCATAAATAGTTTATAAATGTATAGTTTACGATTTGATTATATGCAAACCTCATGAGCAACAATTATGAAACAAAATGGCTATGAATGAAGTAATTGTTATTATTTGTAATTTAATGCGCCTTTTTTACCTTGTTTTGAAATTAATTAATGACTTACTATAAATAAAATGAATAATTTGCATTTTGACCACGGAATAAATTAAATTTAAATTGTAGTACGCGTTGTGATATAACAGTTAAGTAATATTAACAAATGAGTACTTTCTTATCCTTTCACGTATTGTGTGCATTAATATTAGTTTATATTAATAATAAAAATGTTGTATGGGATTTCTCAAACCGTATTCAATTCTGAATGTGTAATAGTGTTAATACTGACGACGTGTTATTTGAATAATGCATGAAGTGTTTTTTATATCAATAATGTAATTAAATAATGTACGTATAAAGTCGGAGATAAGTTACAACGTAAGAATATCACGCGACGCGCAGCGCTTGAATACAAAAAAACATTCTATTACACGCTGACATTACTAATGATTCGGCGAGGCTTAACTCGATACCGGATTTTCATGCTCTATCCGATAGTTCAATAAAATAAACCCCATAAAATATTACGCAGAACCAACAGATCGAGTCGCCCGACTAGTCCGGCGACCAATAAAACCTTCACAAATGCAATATAGGGGAGCCGGGATCAAAAGGCGATTTTTTGTTGCTTTTTTTTATAAGCTGCTATTTTGCCCTCTTTTGTGCCCGTGTTGTTTACTAATGGGTTCTGTTGGGTTCGACTTAAGATAATAACTCCGGTTTTTTCTCGCCCATGTGTCGGGCGCGGCGGGTTTTTGCCGCCGGAAATGCGAGAACGCTGTACGCTCGGGATTATAATATATTTGTTGATCTTTCGGCTTAATCTGTTAACCGACGAGTGTCGGCCTCGTGCGCCGCGTGTTTTCATCTTTGAAAGCCGGGAGACTTGCGGCCTGTAATACGCTTTAATTTTATTCGCCGAGCGGTGTTCGCTTAATTATCGGCAACATTACCGGACTCCCTCTCATTTTTCATCGGCCGCCGCAATATCGTCGGCCAATAATCGTTATCGCCGCTTAATCAATCACCGCGCACGTTTAATTCCCCAATATCCCGTGGTCGAACTAACAATTACACGCGAGGGTCTCGTATCACCGGCGGCCAGGCCGGCCCAATAACATAAATTGTCACGGACGGGCGGAAGAGGCCCTCGTTCCCGACCCCCTCCTCTCGCCGGATTGTTGTCGAGTCGACAATCGATATTCAATCTCTTTGACGCTTTTATGCTCCCTACTTTTCTTACTTTGTGTCGGCGTTTAGGGCAGATGATTGGGATCGAACAAGCTGCGCTCGGAGCTCGAGCCATGTCTCGCTTTTCGTTTTATTTTCTCTGTTGCACAATATTTGCGTTCCAATAAAGCTGGCAAGGCTTTATAAATATAGTGTTGTTTGAAATAGTGACTTTAGACACGAATTGCTTTGGTTTGGTTTTATTTTTTTAAACATCTTTGTAATAGACGCTCATGGCGGTAGAATTGTTTATCAATATCATAATCTGAAGAGTTGTTAATTAAATCAGATTAGGTAACATTGCGAGTCTTACTATTGTTAATGATGAAAAATAAATTTATTGTAATATGAATTTTGATAAATGATCAAACATCGTCACTAATGATAATGAAAAAAAAGTAAACAGCGGCAGCGCTGGGCGTGAGTAGCGTCATTACAAGTTGATTGATGTAATTAACGTATTCGGGCCGCGGCGTGCAGATATGTGTAGGAGATAATTAGGGACCGAAGCCACGTCGCTTATCCACCAAGTTATAATTGAAAGCTCGGTCTCCGCGGGCCCAGAAGTCGAGTGCCGCGTGTACCGCGTTATTAGGCGCGCATACGTAATTTGTTTGTTAAAGACGCCGGCACGCAGTTATACCCGCTGTGAATAATTTAAATTCATCCCCTTGATGGTGCCCGTAGGTAGGAGGCCCCCCGTATCGATTGAGCGTCGCGCGTCTGCCCGTGTTGCGGAGCGTGTGTGTTTGTGATGTTCGCGTAACTCGCGCCACTCTCGGTGCTCTGCTCCCCTGGTATTAGTGAGCTCGCACGGATTCTCGGCTCGTTCGTCGGCGCGCCGCAAAACCCGGCTATCGAGTTGACATGCGGCCAGGGTTACCGCCCGCCACGCTTCATTGCCTCTGTCTAAACTTCCGAACGTACCGTACTCTCCTAGTCAACGGCTTACGGCGCAAACTTAGAAGAGTGAAAAATATAGCATCACCTCATAAATTATTCATGAAATATTGCCAACTCGCTTTTGTTATGGTAATTTTATTCAGATTTTAATAATTATATTCCAAACACGTTGTAATATCTGTATAAAGTTTAATGAGTTCTTTTTATAGTGTGGTTGTGTTCGATATTTGCTGTTTAATCAACCCTGGCCGTAAAGCCCCGGTTAGATTTATCGTTGCTGTTTTTTGATACTCACCCGTGGCCAAATATTTGAGCGGCGAACGGCGAAACTCGTTTCATGGATGAAAGAGCACTGTTTCCAGATTAACACTGATAGTACATTTATTCAGCGTAATTGAAGGACAAACACTATTATTTCACTCGTGTCGGTACGAGTAGACTATACAAACGCACGAAAATAACACATAAAAGAGAATGGACGGAGAAAATCGTTTCCAAGCAAATGTACACTGAAAATGTTTGTGTTCAGCGATATACAGCAGACTCGAAATTAAACTAATCGAAAAGTATTAACAAGGCGAATATTTAGCTTGAAAATTACTCAATTGAAATTCCGGTTGATCGGCAGTTAACTCGGAATGTTTACCAGAAATATTTTGATGCGACCCGGCCCTCCCACGCAACCGTAACCGTCTATTTCTGTAACGTTGATACGTTTTTCAACCGAGGCCGATACTTATATTTATATTCTCGAATATGGAACCGGGGTATCGCCAAAAACCGAGTGTTTTGTTGACAATCGCACACTGAGCCAACACAGAAATATCCAGCCTATTTCAATGTTTCAAGTGAGATGTCGTTCGCACAATCGCGTTCCGCCGCCAACGCCTATCACCGGCAATTCCGTCGGAAAATGCTTAAAGATTGTGTACAATTTTTATGTCACTATCCTATGAGTCATCTCATATTAGAGAACAAAGATTGATTCGAGCAAGGAGAATGTTTTACGGCTCGACTCGGGAGCTGTTGATCTATTTCCGCGCGGAGGAATTCTATTGCCGCTAAACGGTTGTGACGTAACACAAATATTTGTACTGCGCTTGGAGTGTTTTCAAACAATAATTCCAAATGAGAATTAAAACGAAAATAAATAAACGATCCGTCCGAAACGTGTTCTCGGGACGGAGAGTTTGTATAGCGTAGAAAATTCTTATACAGCGAACGGAAAATATCGTTACTCGAGAGAGAAGAGGCATGTCTGTTGAAATTTTCCAACAATTCATAAGTAGAGGCCGTAGTTACGCTCGCCTGAACAATGCCAATTATTGGTACGTACTTATTTACATTTCAGTGATTTTAGTTACATAAAGATTTTCATCTTGAAAAACAAGAATAGGAGTATAAGAATCTTAGCTATATTTTCATAAGTCATATTTACGATTGCTACTAAAATATTGGTGTATTGAAATAATTAACAACATAACGTCATCGCATTATTTATAAAACAATTTGCTTTTAAATCGTTTTAGTGATGACAAATCGCGGCAATGTCTCAGCCAGAACCGAGCACTTATTTGTTATCTGTCGCGTTGCCAACAATATGTAACTGTACTAATTATTACTTAATGAATATTCGTCTCAATTTCAATATAAGTACGTACATACATCCGATATATATGCGTACATACATACGTAAACGTACATACGATAGTATACATATGTACGAGTGGGTCTGAATGGGTATATTCTGAAGTACAAAATAACGCTGGAAAGATTGTTTCTTTGAAAGCGCTAAGCGCTAAGTCATATTTGAAAATTCCTTTTTGCATTTTATAGCGAATTGCCTGTTTATTGAAGATGGTTCTTGACTATCTACTATTCACGCTACGATTCAAACTAGAATATGAAAGAGGGATGTAATGTTGTATAAAAGTTCTTCATTTTTGAAATTAAGTAAGCAAAAATGTAGAAATGGCTTCAAGTTGCAAATAAAGAAAATCTATGTTACATATTAAATGTAGGTTTCTCTGTCAGTAAAACCGACGGGCGATATCAATATATTTTCAATTATAGCCCACATTTTCTTTGTAATTTACACTATTCTTTATCATAGTATTATAAATAGCCTTGTCATGCATATATATCGCCAAATAATATATTGTAACGATTATAGAATGTTGTCTCGTAATTGTGGTTTTACGAAGGTTATATTTAAAGTCTAGAAACTTTCACTATAGTAAATTTATGAATAAATTTCATTGTCAACCTTTGCATGTAAAGAGTTAAACTCTTTTCGCTCAAATAATTATGTTTAGTGGTTTCAAATTCCCGTGTCGAGCGAGTTTAATGTGTCTCATCAGTAACCGGTACTAAGTTATTCATTTTACCCGGTGTGGATATAAAATTTTAATTGCATAAAATTAATTGGCGTTTATTATAAAGAAGTTGTGCCGTTATATGTTTATGTGAGTGAGCAGTGCCGTAATTAAAAGCTGAGAGCTATTTTAATGATTATTCTTCCGTAACAAGTGGTTAGCTGTTTTTTTATCTTTTGCCTTTTATAACGTCTGTATCGCCGCGGGCGTTTTAACGAACCGTATATTCTCGTCGCTTGTCAAGATATATAAAAACGGGGAACTATCCGAGAGAGATAGATACATTTGAAAGTACTTTACAGATTAATCTTGAACGTAGTCTGCTTTACTTTGTTGTAAATGTATATGAATTCTATTGTAAAAGTTCACCTTTTTAGTTTTGTTTTTTATGTGAAGATAGTAGCAGACTAGCAGGCTACAGTCACAAGTAGCCGTGCAATAGATGTCTAATCTACCTCTAGTAGGATTGTAGGAAGGTTTAATGGTTCAATGGTTGTAGATAATTAAAGTCATTGAATTTGAATCCATAATTTCATTCAAGCTTTGTTCACTGAAGTATCGTGTGCGGTAATGATGTTTGAGTAGATTTGTTTTTCCTTTTTTTTTAATATTGTCGATCAATGGCGAAACATATTTTGGGTCGCAGCCAAAACTCGCCGCTCTTCTCTGTGTCGAACAAACAAGCGCCTAACTCTCGAGTCTCGAGTATTTCTGTTTAAATAATGTTTTATTTAGATATCGTTATTTCAGTTCTTTCATTGCATTTCTAAATATTATAACTCTCGTCCCTCTACATTTATATTGTCAGTATAAATAAAGATAACTTTATTGCTAATGGAATTCGCTTTTTATAAGAGAACGAAAAAAATATTCATCTTTATTTGTTTAGTAATTCCTTTATTTTTCATTTGGAGTGTAATACGATTGCGTCTGGTCTTCGAAGCGATGTTTTGAAAGTTTTTATGAATGATTGTAGAAGGACACGGTGCTACCAAAAAAACCTTGAGGTTTAAGTAAGTATGTATATCATATCTAATCTACTAAGAGCTAAACTGCCATGTATTTACGAAGAGAGTGATGAATGTAAACGAAGCACGGCAGGTTTGTTATTTGGCACAAAGATATTTGGCACTCGGTGCTTTCTGCCTACCCCATTAGAGACTTAGCGTGATTGTGTGTATGTATGTAAGAGTTAACATGATCGTTATAACGCAGCGATCCCGCACCGGGCTTTCGACGCTTGTTTTGTTGTCTCTGACCTTATGTGTGTTATATTAAGTAGCACGCACTGTAACGATCGAGGAAAACACCGTTAAAAACCTTTACACCTGAGAGTTCTTTATGAAGTGTGTGAAAATGTAGGAAACCCCACTTGGCGGGCTCAGTGAGGTGTAGCCTTGATCCTTCACAACCGAGGACAGTCTTTGGTCCATTCGAATATTAAATGCGTTGGACTTTGCAGTGGTAATGAGTAAGTTGCAAATGATGATATTGCTAATTGAATATATCTAATAAACCATCAGTGAGTAGTACTTGTACAATATTCCTTTTTTGACTTGCGTTTGATTACTTGCTCGCTTAATGGTGAGTTGCAATCTAGAATGATTCTTACCAGACGGGTTCCGCTGTAGTTCAGTATAATTCGAAGTAATTCCAACCATGAATAAGTATATGCCAATAAAATGTTATTCAAACGAATGTCCGTTTCTATTTCTTCAATATAAATAGCGTTACGCGATATTCTCGTTGATATTTATCGAAGCGAAAATAGAATCTCGGAGTGTGGAAATAATCTTACATTTATTTTTATCGCGCCGTGACGGCTTATTATCAGATAAATGCTCGAAACGAAGCAGGCCCGCTCGCGTCGGTGCAAATACACTTAATTGCTTATTTATGTACAACGGCTGTCCGGTTTTATGAAGCGGTACAATTATAATGAAACAGATGTTAATAGATTGTACGTTATTGTAACTATTATATTATGAATACTGTGAGAAACTGTTCGATTAACAATTTAATGTTACATCGTAAACGCTTCAATTGGAAATGGCGTCGTACGTGATATTTGATTGTTCTGATCGCAAATGTGGCTTGGCAACCAATGGCAGCGCGACACGCTCAATAATACTTGCGTTAATAGCTTTTGTATTGTTATAAATATGCTGTTCATTAGTGAACAACCTACTTTAGTACCTCCACCGAATAGGTCAGATACTGGCTGATGGGACATTAGGTCTGTATAGTGATAATTAGCAGTCGGTGCTTTCTGCCTGTCAGAGACCTAACGGGATGTTATAATATTAATACATATAGAGAAAAGTTTATAGATTGGATAAGACAATACTGGTATTAACAATTTAATCCCGTCAGCCAGATTGTCTTTAAAACTGGTATACATACTACTGGTCGTGTTCCTGCCTTGCAGTAGGTACGACGTATATTTTTTGCAGCCAATCCCCTATAAGTTCATCTTGGTTTTGTTTAGGTATTTCAAGTTGACAAGATAATTTAGTTCAACGGGTACATTAGTTATGGGAACGAAACAGAATATGCAAATAAGCTACAATATTTTCATCGTACATTACTTTTTTAAATTCAGAGTTGTTAAAATTATTCTACATATTTATCCATTCTACTTCATTCCTAAGATTCTTTTTGTTTAGCGGTTGAAAAGTCTACGTTAATGTCGTCGTATCTTATGTTTTGTAACAAAGAAATAACGTTGCTTTTTATGTAGTTTCTAGCAATAGAACGCAATAGATACATGTAAGTAGATATATTTAATTGCCATATATCATTGTTTGTGTTGACATTAGCGATAAACTTTGCTCGGTAAAGTAAATTGTTATTGCGGCAGCTGACTTGATTCCACGAAAAGAAAACAACATGATGATATTAAAAATACATATAACTTGTAAAATGTTATAAATTCCGCCGCATTTCGTAATACGACACGGGTTTATCTGATGAAGAATTTATATTAGCCGAAGGAGAATTTATTATTGCCAAAATATCTCTTAGAACTTTTATGATTTGAAAGCTGGTTGAATATAAAAATCATGAAGGCATTGTTGTATTATAAAATAAAATGGAGCAGAACCACTGAATACACGCACTAATAAAATAACAAAGAAAAAGAGAAGCTCGTCGAGCAACAAAAAATACAACAAAGAATTCACATTGCAGTTCCTACAACGTGAAATGCGAGTATATTTCCCCCCGAACTCTTTCTTTTTGTGGGATTCGTGTCGGAACGCTAACTATTATTTTGAATTCGTTTTCGTAGGAGTCACTTTGTAATTTCCATCTGATTAACGCCGCAGACGTGGCGTATTATGCAAATTATACATTCATCTATTCATTCATTGATTCACGCCGCATGAAATGAACTAACACATAATAAAGATTTATTACACGGACATTTATTACAGAATCATAGATGGAGAGGACTATAAAATATAAGTGCTTATATCAATCAAGTGATATTAACTTTGAAATGATCGTCACTCGCTATTTAAATATGCACGTAATGTCAATGGATAAATAAAATTGTAATTGAACTATGTCAGAAGAATTTTAGTTATAAATATTATATAAAGTTCTGTTCACATGTTCATCCCGTTTGGATTACTTAAGCCCCTCATATAAAACGTCAGCGACGGTTGTAGAAACTATTGTCAAAGTACTAGGGGAGCAGGAAACGCGAGGAGCGGAGCGCCGCAAATGAAGCGGAATCCGCGACGGGGAATAATTTCCTCGGGCGCAGCCAGCGGCGGCGCGACAACGGATTGAATAAAGTTTCGTAGCGCGTTAATTGCCACCAGCGGCCGCGAGCACGCCGGCCGCGGCCATAATGAGACGGCTTCTTTAATGAAAATACCGAGTGCATGCCCGCTCTTCGACGACTCACCCGTACTGGGCATGCATTTAACGTGCCGAAACTGGAATCCCGATTTTAACTACCGCAATTTTTTTTCCATCGATCAGTGCGTACATATGCGGTATCCGAGGAGCAGTTTTCGTCGTTATGTGACGACATACGCCACGATGTCACGACGTTAATTAATTCATCCGAAAGGTTGATCGTTGGGCAATCGTTTCCGTGCATTGACCAGGACGTTCACGGCAAATTGAGGCCGCAACGTCGATGCGGGCGGGGGTGGACGCGGCCGGCTGCCCGCACCGGGCAACGCGCGCAATAATTACATAGATTGGCAGATAGATAATTGAAATCGCGTGAATAATAACGCAGAGATGCGGCAACTGCCCGCGAACACGTCACATCGCGTGCGCCTCCAACGATTATGGGCACCTAAAAAAATGTGTTCGTAAAAGTTATGGAGACGTATGATTCTCGGAACTGGATACGGCCGCGGCGCAGCGTACCGTGACACCACTCGCGACCGACAAAAACACACGATCAATGTCTTCCGGCTTGTAATGCCTAATCACTAGCAATGAGCTAATCGGGTTTGAATTGCTTTTATCTATCGACAGTCGTCATTGTGGAAATGTTTGTTATGAGTGTCATACTGTTTATTGGATACACAAGTGCCACTTCTAATTATGAATAGCAAGAGAACCTTGCTTATGTCACGTTTACATCGTAATATGATTTTGTAATTGTTATTTGTAAAAATAATGTTCTCTTTCATAACTTTGGTATTGAATACAAAATTGCATTTTTCTCTGTTTTCCGTTGTCTGAACATTCACTTTCTTATTCACGTCATCTTTTATTCAATTGAACCATATTTTCTAGGTACTTAGTCACCTTGTTCAAACTTCTTGTATTCATAAATAAAATTTGTATTCGTTTAGTATCAATGGGAATAAAAAGGAACGTCCTCTGCCTCTCAGTTCGACCTTAATTAAATTGTCAATGTTGAAGTTTAAAACATGCATGCAGGTAACGCGGACAAAAAGTGGAAATTTTTGTTCATTAATATTGTACTCGTGTATGTCAGCAATTTTTCACTCCATATCATCCAAATTTATACGCAATTGGAGGGTAATATTGAGCTGAGTTTTTGTATCTGTTACAATCATCAAACAATAGCGAATGATTTACATTGCCGTAATTTAAGCGTAGATAGGTAAGTACGTGTATTGTTACGTATTTTAAATTTCGATCTCGATGCTCAACTGTTTCCATGTACATATAATTGCTCCATGTGAAATGAAATGATATGGAAAAAATAAATGGCCGATCGTTATCATTACAAAACAGTATGCATTAGAATATTGGCGTTTACCGTTTACGGCTCATTAATTCGAAATGATTATTTTAAACAAATAAGCTCTTTTATGGCATAATGACTTGCAGAAAACGATTAAAATGGAACGTTGCGTCTCGTACCTTATTACCGAAGACATCAAATTAGTCATGCACGGCTTCGGATATTTTCTTTTTTAACGTTCTTAAATAAACGTTATTTGCGCTCCACTCGGCCACTGAACATTTTCTTGGTACAAACAGCTTTTTATACAAAACCAGTTGTGAGTTGCGAATTTTTAAATTAAGCACTCAATCGGTGTTACCGTCGACCCTTATAAAAACTAATAGCTGGTAATTTTATCGGTGAAATACATAATTCACTATACGCTACCTTCCGGAGGGATCGTTAAAGGGAACAATTAAATGTCGGTGCCGCGTCCACGTCATGACGTGACAGATTGGGATAAATGACGCTTTCGAGACGACTACAAAAACAACCCGCTGTTCCATTATGGCATGTTTTTAATGATTGTCAAAAGAAAGATGATAGAGGGTGAAGATTTAATGTTTTTTGTCTTGTAAAATACCAAATAAATGCTCTTATCAAATATTATGAGAATTATGAGAATTGCATTGCGTTGTTTTAATCAAATTTATGTTACAATGTGTACATGATTAAATTATGATTTAGTAACTCGTTGTTTAGAAATGGAAATTCGTTTAAAGTATATTAAGGGAAGCTTGAAAATTCAGCATTGAGATGTTGTTTATAGAAACTATTAAAACATGTTTTTCTTTACTAAAGACAGCTGGTAGATTGCTAAGGTCTGCTCATCATACGTTGGCATTATCAAATGCGACAGGAATTTGCTAAGTACTTCAATTACGGAGTATTACTTCAATGTTGTCGCTCAATTGATTCTGAATTGATGGCTATCAAATGGCGGACCTTTGACAGCTATACGCTTGTTATTATAACCTGAATAAACATGTACATACATTGAATACACGCTTTGCACAATATCGATTTATTTAATCTCGAACGAACTTGACACGAAGAGTCAAGTTCGGAAATATTTGGTTGGAAAATTACCACCCATAAAAGTCAAACATTTTTATCGTAATATCGTTTCATTACCATAATAACTTTCTCTAGATGTATGTGAGTTTTCGCAAGAAATTAAAAATACGAGTATGTCTTGATTGTATGTATAAAAAAAATTAAGCTTTAATTTTGCCGCAAATATTTTTGCAGTGTGTCCAAATTATTTAAGTAATATAATCGTTGAATTCAAGTTCATTACATTACAGCCGGTCTCGAGACCGGCTTCATTTCAACCGATGTACTCGTAACAGTTATGTAGGCCAAGACCGCTGTTCATAAAAATGTTCATATTATCAAGGTTATGGATATTCACGAGACGTTTTCGTGTAATGACGTGTTCGTGTTTAAGGGATACCGATTTTATCACAATTTTTATTTTAGTAAAATATGAACAACGAAAAATGCTTTTCTGTAATACACCAAATTCGATTACTTATGAGGAAGGATGTGTTCGGCTCGGTTAAAGTTTGGCATATTGCGAAGAGTCATCGCGCTATAGCCGTGGCGGTACCAGGGGCGCACGAATAGCGAGGCGGTCGTGTGGCCGCGACCGAGCCAATTACCGGCCGCGTCAACAGTGATTTACGATATAATGGCCGGCCGCTCGACGCCTACATTGTACAAATGCCTCGCGACGGATGAGATCTGTTCGACGCTGAACAAGCTTTCAAAATTATCGCCAGAAAAGCCAGTTAAAAGTTTAGGTAATATAAATGTATGTAGGTTATTACCGGTATGTAAATCATTCTATCGCATTACGCTTTTCGAGTTTATTAGAGCGTTATCTTACCCCATCTCGGATAAGACTAATTGTTATTACAATTTTATTCGCCTGAATTTTTGTGGGCTACTAAGATAAAGTTTCCATATTACTGCTCTAGAAGCGGTATGGACATGTATTTTAAAATAAACCTTAAAGCCATTTCAGATCCCATAACTTCAATCCCTATTGCCTGTGAACGGATATTCGTACTTTGCGATTAGAAAATTCTGCATCAATATGTAATTTGAAACATTATTATGTATGTCGTTTTTCAGATGTCTGGTTATGTGTCTACTATGTAAATTTGGAAGCAGCTAGCCGTATGTGAGCTTGTCCTATCTTGTGACTATTATTATAAGTGTTTAACCGCTTAAGATATCGATACTTTGATATAACAAATTGACGTAATCAGGTCGGGTGTGGCACTTACACACACATACCTACGATATTTTACGTAAATCTAATCTTGTTAATAGATACTATAAACGTACTGTACATAAATACGATACTGTACGACCTGGTGTATGTAAATGTAGGCGAAACTAGCTGTAGCATATGTGTAGCTGTTTACTGAGCATTAGTAACTACTAAGCGGACAAAACAGCTTCATTATATAGTTTTTTTTTACAGCAACACTTTAAACTCGATCAACGGTCAATATAAAATAAAATTGTTTTCTTTACATTTAAAAAAAGAACACAATACGTCTGATGGAACTACAAGTTCTAAATTTAAAAATGTATCGAATGTTTTCTGTTTCGTTTATAAAGCGGATTACAGTACCAGCAGCATAGATGTACCTAATCCGATTATCTACAACTGCGCTTGTAGGTAATATTATTACGTCAGGGGACGCTGTTGAAATAAAAATGGAAGTATCCCTAGCCTTTCGTATACCATTCCAACCGTATTCTCCATGTCAGCAGTGATTGTATTAGTGGCCAATTTCAGTTAAAACTTCAGTCCAATTTGAGTTTGGACTCGAAATGTGCAAACACGTTTAGATTGAGTTCGCACTTAGTTTGCGTTCACAGTGACCCGGTAACATAAAAAGAAAAATACTACATTAGTGGATGTAATATAAAGCTAAATTACAGTTTTTGCTCAAACATTAAATACATATAAAACATACTGGTGTCGATGTTTTTCTCACTTACATTCCGGTGCTCAAATAAATGCTCAACACGGTAGTGAAGCGTTTGATTTAAGCGTTTTTTACCGTCTGGTCTTTTACTTGATGTCTACGCTATTGTTAGACGGTATAAAGATATTATAGAGATTATTCTGCTACAAAAGAACATACGACTTAGGGTTGCAAACTTATCGTTTAATTTAAAAGAGTAACTTTAAAATAGGATTATATGTTAAATTCTCCTCTTTCTAACATAACAATTGTTCTTTACAAATAATCACTGATTTAGTGAAAATAATTTAACAAAAACCCTTTCGACTTTTCGCAATTCTAATTATAAGGAAAGTTATGTTTTGTATAACAATTACGAATTATTTATAGTAGATATGATAATATCAAGTGCTCAGAAAAAACGTGTTTAGTTTAGTTGCAAAAATTCATTTTAAGAAAGATGCAGCCCTAGAAGCACCGGTCCATTTGTCTACGAACGCGGCGGCAACTCAAGTCCTTATTCCCAGGGACGGTCGCCCGCCGCGTCCTGCCGCCGTATAAATGGAATCTATACACTACAGAATACTCAGCTTTTTAGACCGTTTACGGTCGAATACTCGAGTACAGAGTCGGCTTCGGCGAAAATAAAGCAACAAATAAATAAATTAAGCTCGAGTCCAAAGCTGACTCGTCAAATGAATCTCGCCGAATCGTTTTTACACGACGTACGAACGAGTTGTACGTTTTGAAACGCGACTTGCGCAACTATGAAAAAGATAGGATGTAATCTTTTAGCACAAAGCGGGAAGTTACCGCTCTCGGCACTAGTTCACAGCGCAGCGAGCATTCAATAACAGTATATTTTTATCTTTTGCAGGTAAGAGCGAACCGGCCGGGCAGGTGAGAGTTTTGTTCTGTTTGCGGTCCGTGAGCGACATGTGTGAACTTTATTATGGCCGGTTTTATTGTTTGGACGGACGAGCGCGCCTCGTAGCCATTTCGCCGTCCGCCCGCTATTTAATGACTGCGTTATCGCTAATGTCGGATATTAGACGCGTACGTTCCTTTGGTACTCGACTGTAAAATCGCTGGATCTGGTTGTTGCGCTCACGTTTTTCGTGTTCATAGCTACGCGACCGCCAGGTTGCGTCGTGGTATTTACATCGATACTTGTACTATCATCGAGCATATTTACACGCAACGGCTCCGCGCAAAATCATCATAAATTATGAGCCGTGAAGTGAAAAAAAAAACGTTAACGCGTTCTGTTTGCGGAGCCGGCGATGCGTGTGAACTTCAACGTTCGCTGTATTGTAGCGGTTTCTAAACGACTCGCATCAGCATCTATTGAGCGGGCCGCGGAGCGTATTAGGGATCGCATTAAGGTTAACTCGTCGCATTAGCGCTCATAACAATACGGCCCGACTGTGGCGAATCGCTATTTATTGCGGCCATTTTTAACCGACATTACGTTACCGAAAGCGTTTTATTACGAGACTACGTTAATGTATTCATCGCGTCTACGTAATGGCCGACGCAAATTGTTTATAAAGGTAATCCGAGATACGGAGACTGGTACATCGTAGTCTGATAGCCGCGGTCGTATAATCTCGGGAGGGAATCGGAGTGCGCCGTACGACGGGAACGTGCGCCGATAAACGTAAAGTAGATCGTTGATGGCTGATTGATTCATTTCAGTGGATAAAGTCACGTTGGAAGCCGGCACAGTTTACTGCTCGGGACTTTATTGTCTCTGCGTGGCTTGCGCGAGCAACGGCCGAATTGGGCGTCGCGCCGACATATTGTGCTCGGCTAATGGCTTCTGCAATATTTATGGCACCCGACATCCGATTACGGTGATTCGGCGAAAGATGAATCTTTTATTTGTGTCTGGTCTCATCACGTACATTTATTTATAAACACAAAGTTTGTTAGTCCCTATTTTTTGTTCGATGCTGTTTTCCTACATTTCACTTTCACTCCGATAAATGGTACAAAATAAAAAGCTAACCTTAAATGCTTAATGCATTAAGTGAAGTTAAACACGAGAGTAAAGAAGCTCGCCGCCGGAAGCCGCCATTCGATCCGATCCGGGAAATTGCTAGCAGATTGCGGGAGTGGGGACTACCCGGGATTGCATGCTACTATCTAAGAAAATAAATGTTAATAATCCTAGTAGTTCTATACTGCCAGAAGTCTCCGAATCCTGCGTGTTTTTATGACGGCTGGGTATTATTTGTGTTAGTAATTTGATAAGAAATAAAAGCGATAACAAGATTACCGAGTTAATACCGAGTAGATCTTTATTGAAACGCTTACAAATGCTTCTATTCTTAATGAACACGGTGACGTCAGCACACAATAAATTTCTATCCGGAAATCAAAAGCGATAATGACGTCGATAAGGTATCAAGAATGAAAACATAGTTACAAAACGCAATTAGTATAATCCATCGAGATTAAATCCATCTGATCTATTAGTTGCAGTTATCGGTAGAAATAATCTAAGTGGCGGGCCGGCCTCTTTCACGTAATTACTTCTTCAATTTACAGTTTATTATCGTTGCGGCGACTGGCGGCGTAACAGATTTTGTTTCGTATCGAATCGAAACGCATTCGGTTGCCAGTCGTGTTACTTTGCCGTTCAATTTCGTTTTGTTTTTCACTTTGCTACCGTAAATTGCAACGATAACAGATTCGATCAACAAATATGTACTTTCTGGGTTCGATTCCCATGCACAAGATGAAACATTCATCGTTCTGTATGAATGTAAAATAATGCACATGTATAAGTATGTTTATGAAAACATATATACGAAAGTGTTTTATCAGCTGTCTGCGGCCGTATAAAAGGTTTCGCCTAATTTAGGATTAATAACCTAAAACCCAACTTAGTTCATATTAGCCATATATTTTTTAACAATTGACTTCTTATAACCCACATTTATTAAATAATATAAAAATGTAGAAGTTCTTAACTTCCTGCAATATTAAAATTTTTATGAGACATTTTCTACGTTACGAAATAAGCTTTACAGCATTTTAACTAGTCTGAAGGATATACATCCAATATGTATGTACAAGTGGAGCGAGAATCGCAAATGTTTTATGAACCATCCTCGCTGCAATGTTCACAAAGCATAGCGTTTATAATACCGGTTTTAAAATTTTAATACCGCAATTTGTAGAACCGTCCGCGTTTCTGCTCTCCCGGTACCTACTGTAACGGATGCTTTGTGGTTGCAGTTGCAACAAACGCTTTGTTATTCATTCAGTTTGATGCAATTCGGGAAGGGCGATGACGAAAAAGTTTTTTTGTTTTAGCCGATTGTTTGTTATATTATAGATTATTTTCCCCTTAAAGCTAATCAGACAATAACGAATCCCATATGTTACGCTTCTAAGATATGGTTTATTAAAATAATGTTTTTTCAATTTGTTATTATTTTAAGTAATTGTACTAAAACCATTCTCTTGGTATAACTTCAGAAATTTTGTTCAGAAATTTTTATTCGAACAAGTCGCATAAGTCTCATTGCGCTCCACTTGAAAAAGAAATGATAATTTGAACGTCCACACGCGGGCAATGCTCTCGAGTTTTGAATATGTTTGAATATGGTTATTCGCATGAGTGAATTCGCTCCGGTTGTCTCTATCGTTTATTTAGTAGCTTAGCGTGCGGGTGCTGACTATAATGTTTTAATTATTTAACGAGGTAGGTGCGGGCGAGGCCGACACATGGCCGACATTCGCGGTCTCCAAATGTGCCACTAATTACCACCACTTCGAACTAATCACCTACTCGCACCGAACTATTTGCAGGCTCTATTTTTTTTACATCTAAAACGCTATGATTTTAATTGCTACAGTTCTTTAAACGTCCCGTTGAAAGAATTAATGTCGATTCGAACGAGACGGTAAAAAACAGGTTAAAAGAATTTATAAATGATTGATTACAAGTGATGTTTGAAGACGAATTTTCCTTAGTATCTGTTTGACAAATATTTGTCAGTTTAAGAAATGTTGAAATATATTTATACGAGACTTGCCGAAACATTTTTATTTATAGTTATCAGTTATGCGAATAGATTGCGATGAACTAAATATTTTTAGAACATAGTCGATACAGAATTATATATTTAAGTAGGTAAAGGCCTGCTAATATCGAAGGGTGATAAGTGTTTCATTGTCTGAAAACAACATTTATTATCGGAGAACTGAGTTTATCGCTCAGTTATTTTCATCCAAATGTGTTTTCTCTTGCCGGGAACGAAGGAGTGGGCGTGCGCTCGTAAATCTAACAGCGTTCCTTATATCGCTTAAAACATGTCTATTGCGTTACAATTCGATATTTGTTCACTTCTAATTATATTTTATTGAAGAAAAGTGCAAGAAGTTATGGAATAAGATAGATGTGGAAAAAGATATGGAATATGGAAATAACATTAGAAAGAAAACGGATTTTCTTTCTAATATTTATATACGTATTCTAATATTTATATATGATATTCGTAATGACGTATTAATTAGCGTTATATTGGGTACCATTATTCATTGTTAAACGCCGTGGTTAGTTACACGCTGAATAAACAATGGATTGCATATATCTAATACGCCAGTGTCTCTATAGTACTTACATTTATAATTACATACGTATCAAATAGGCTCCTCAACCGCGTATAGCAAAACCCTTTCGAGAACTAACAAAAACAAAAACTAAAAAATATAACTTACAACGCGCACACTTTAATGCTATTTAAAAGCCTTCCAAATATACAAATGACAAAAGATTTATAATACTGGTGCTTTGAAATTGTCATATTACGTTAATTAGTACGCCGTCGGAAAATATCGTTTAGAAATTAAATTAATGACTGTGCGCTGAATAATGAGTACCTACCTAATAAAAATGTAATAATGAGCTCTGCAAAAACCCGGAAAGCCTACGCTGAATTTTTCATTGAGTTTTTCTGAATTACATTTTAGTTCTTTACCAGCAAACACTAAGCAACTAATCAACACTCGCTTGATTATTTCAGCGAAGCCAACAATTTTCATGACCTGAAGAAAATAGAAATTTTAATCACCATTACCGCTCTAATTCAAATTTCATCGCGCAAATTGTATTAGCTAAATATTCGAGGCAAAGTAACCTTTTCGACGAATAAAATGTATTATTCCCTCGACTTATTCTTTAATGAATTAATAAAAGTTTTAATTGGCCCGACGAAAAGCAATTTCGGCCAGATAACTCGGTGGGGTCTGTTTTGACAGTAATAACTGAATAAGTTTTCAGTGTTCGGGCGATTTGAGTACAAAGAGAAGTGTACATTTTTCGTACATAAATCGGGATTTTAATGTATTTCGATTTCTTTTACGGTGAAAAATATGTAAACAGTAACTGGTGGCGCAGCGTTGATCGCAACACCATAATTTCGCGGTGTCTAATCTCAAGCGTAAGGTCTGCTAGTGAATAAAAAACAGATGATAAAGTGTAACAATACGTCTCTAGTGTCTGGTCACGTGTCCACAATTCCTTTGTCCCCGCGACAGTTCGCGGAGCCACTGCGATCCGTCACGATGGCTATCTCCGCCCAAGGAGGATTCCCGCTAAATCAGCTATGTCGTTGTCATTTCTTGTGTTAGAAACGACATTCCATTTCTTTACTGCCATTGTTCGTCATTCCAACGAAGATGCCGGTTTTACGCGTTCCTTTTAAGCTGTCTTCTGTTTCCCGTCGAGTGAAATCTTTTTCGAGTATGCAAATGTTTCTTTTCAAAGTTGATACGTAAGTTAACTTGTGTGACATCTTGCTGGGCTTTAAAGAGGACATGAAAATATATATGTGATATTCTCAAGAGCGTTCACTATTTGTTTGAAGAAATCGTGCAAATACCGAATACGGTTGTTGCGAGACGACAAATCACTTCTTAAAGCTTTCTTTTCGTGTCTCGATATATGGCGAGTGTCGGCACCTCCTCATTTCGGCGCTTTGCAAATCCGCGCACACTACGACTCTCCGATCCAATTGGCTCCAATGGCAGCCTTTATTCTCGCGCCACCGACACTTTTATCCCAAATATCCGACCGTATCGATAAATTCGGCCGACGTAAACTCAAATAGACATTTCAATCAACACGCCCAGTGTTTGTGACGCCTCGAATGCGAATGTAAAAACGCTCTCACCGTTCTGATCGCAACGCATATATCAAAGCGGAAAAGGTTTTGACTATGACAGAAATAAATGAGACGTCTTGTATTTGAAATAGTAGAACGATAGTGAGGGCGATCGATCAGAGGAGCTCGCACGAATTGCAACATTTATATAGATGTGGGCGCGGACTATCCCAGTTTTATCCGCCGTAAGATTTATATAACGCGACACCTCCCGGCCCTTTGAAGTTGCTAGATGGAGGGAATAAATTCTCGCCGAGCGCCGCCTCTGTTTTTAATTAAACCGGTATGAAGTCTAAAAGTTTATTATTATTCAGAAATACCTTTTGCGGTATCTGAACGTTATCTTTATCCCTATAAGCCTTCGCCTTTGTGCTTCTTTGTTATTAATCTGCCACGTTAATTACTCACCTTCAGATTGGATATAATGCGGTATGATAATACATATAATGTTATCGGGAAACGGATTATGGATCGATGTTTTCTTTAACGATATTATGTAAAAAATTATACTTTATCCGGGATACTTGTAGGAGAATAGTAACCAGAAAACACCAATTTTATTACATTGTACATCATCCAATGAAAGTTATGTTAGTTTTAATAATTCCTGCAATGTCTGATTAAAACATTGCAAAGAACAGAAATCTCCAACAAATACGTATTAAATTTCATATCGGCATCTGAATCATTTAATCTCAGCATTTAATCACGGGCTTCACAAAATCCACTTTATCGTTATTAAACGATCACAGTAGGTATCAAATGCGTGGGGTCGTAAATAAAACATGATCTGTTATTGTGTAAGCATTAAAGTCATTACAGGAAGCCTCGGCGGGTGAGTCAGGGCTCGAGTGTGATCTCCACTTAATCCGGTGGACGAGGATAACAGCGCTAACAATGTGATAAAGCCGCTCGGAACACGTCGCACTCTCTCGCAATAACTATAAACTATCAACCGCAAACGTCTGCCATCTTGTAGCCGGAGTCGATGAAATATCCACCTCTCACTCACACCCCAACGGGTGCGATCCGTCGTCTCCCTCTCCCACCCGGACGAACCAGACAAGCGTCTAGAACGCCGTATACCGGATGTTGACACCGTTCGACGTTTCGTGTTCCCCTATTAACTTAGCGACGCGCCTGCTGTGCTTTTTCAAGTTTTAATCAAAAAAGTATAGGCAAAATATACCTCAATATATTAATGAGAATGTTACTTTCAAACAGATAACGACAAAGATTTCATTATTGAGTGTGAATATGCTTAACTTCTAAAACTATATGGATCATATATTTTCATAAAAACAACTATACATAGATGGTACTTGAAACATTTGTGCTAAATAAATGTTAGTAATGATGAATACGATTAAAGTACTTCAATTAAACGTAAAAACTTTTAAAAAGTCACACAATCCGCTAGTAAAGTCGCTTTTCAGGTTTTTAAAAAGAACTGTAATTAAATAATTATTCACAGCACGCTAAAGGACGTCCATAGACGTTTTTATGAGGAACAATTGATGGCCGCCCGTCTGCGACGCCCACGCCGTCTGGAATACCTACTTAGCTTTGTATTCTCCTGGTATTGGAGTTTAAATTACACGAATTAATCCAGGCGGGTACTTCGCTTCCCGTGGGATGAATGTGCTTACGTTCTAATCTCGCGTGGTATTTTTCTTTCGAACACCTAAACTGATTTTTCTCTAAACGTTGCTTGTGTTTCAAAACAATGGCGGCAATTCGAACGTTCTTCTTGCTCGTTATTGCACACATGTTTCGTGTTTACTATTAATACTATTTGAAGAACTGACGCTAACGTTTCACGAACTACGACCGCGTGGTGTTTCTCGACGGTGTTTAATTTACTTGAAAACGATTCTACACAGTTCTAGAAACGAATACACAATATGTGGGTATATACTCACAAAACCTGAATTTATGTGTCGGAGGGCATAAGCACGTACGCAATCGGGTGGCGTGTATATTGAAGACCGCAGGAAATATTTTAGCGATTCAATGTTAGAATAATTAGTATGGCGATCACAAAGCACTTTCTCAATGGCGCGATGTCGCATGAATTATTGATGGGACGGGAGCGGGGACGGCTCTGCCACCCGTTTTATTGTTGCCAATTATTCTTTTTCTTCTTTTTTACTTCGCGAGAACATCGCCTTATACACGCGGTAATGTCTACTTATGTTATGTTAATTAATTTTAATAGCGCATTTCGCCTGTTATTCGGTGCGATTAATGTCCCCAGTTGACGTGGAAAATGATTTATTTCGATGAGCTCAACAAACACAAGGACGAGACGCATTCAATGCAAATACGCGGCGTACTAAAATAAAAGTGCGAGGGGGAATGATTTCCAATGATATAATATTGCGTTTCTTGGTGTGTCAGCGGTGATTGCACACAACACAAAATTTGCCTTTGATTTTAAAGCATGTAATTACAATATCTTAGGTCGTAATTAGACGAAAAAAATATATGACATGAAAAAGTTTGCTTTTGTTTTTTACATATTGGTTGTGCACATGAGAATTACTGTAGGTAACTGTCACAATAAAAGTAATAATAATAAAGTAAATTTTGTACCAAAAAAGGTATTTTCTTTTCGTTTAAACTTCAAAAAAGAACTTTTTTTGGTGAGTTCTGTTATATTCTAATATAAATATGTAATATTTATAATATAAACGTGTTTAATGATTTTTCAAGAGTGTTTCTTTGTGCGAGTGAG